>KQ990574.1:20092-49042 GCA_001598015.1 Dorcoceras hygrometricum | reverse complement strand
TGAAGCTCCATCTTGTTCAGGTCCTTCGACTCCCTCATCGCCATGGTCTTCACGTCCCACTCCTTGGGTAATGCTCTCATGACTTTCAATGCTAGCTCTCTGTTGCTGTATTCTTTGCCAAGGTTGTTCAACTCGATCACTATTGCACTGAATCACTCATAGAACTCTGTCATGGTTTCTCCATCCTTCATCTTGATGGATTCGTACTTTTGCTGAGCGACTGTTAGTTTGTTCTCCTTCGTCTCATCGCTTCCCTCACATATCTGGACCAGCTTTTCCCAGATTTCTTTTGCTGTGGCGCAGGTTTTGTTTGGCTTTCTCAAGAAACTTCTTTGCCAAGGTTGTTCAACTCGATCACTATTGCACTGAATCGCTCATAGAACACTGTCATGGTTCTCCATCCTTCATCTTGATGGATTCGTACTTTTGCTGAGCGACTGTTAGTTTGTTCTCCTTCGTCTCATCGCTTCCCTCACATATCTGGACCAGCTTTTCCCAGATTTCTTTTGCTGTGGCGCAGGTTTTGTTTGGCTTTCTCAAGAAACTGAGGCTCTCCATTTGTTACAGCAACCGCCAGATTGGGCTTCATTATCTTCAATGGCCCTTCAGTAATAATAGTCCACATCTCATCATCCATAGCAGCCAGATGCGCCTGCATGCGAATCTTCCAATCATCGTAGTCCTCTCTGGAGAATAAAGGAATCTTGTTTTAAGAGATAGACATATTTGTAAAATAACGCACAAACAAATACTGTTCAATAACTGAGAAGCGCCTGCTCTGATACCAATTGATGGTCCCAAAAATAGGATCAAAACAAGTACATGAGTTCAGAATGGGGGGTTGAATGAACTCCTTCGATTTTAAACTTTTAAAATTATTTTCAAAAATGTTTTACACGTGCTACTTATCTCAGTTAAATGCAAATCTCTCGGATAACTAAATAGTGCGGAATGAAGCCGATTAATTTGTGAACAGTAAGTTAAAAATAAATAAGTGTGTAAATGTAAAGAGTAGGGTCATGAGTTTGTTTCTGGAAGTTCGGATATTAATATCCTACGTCTCCCCTTCTTCCTTATTCAGGAAGGATATACTAGAAGATTTGATGTACACAGTCCTTCTGCAGACACCCGATCACACAAGCCTCACTTGTATGAACTCCTAGTATCTCCACAACACTCCACGCAGACGCAGCTGCTGGTTTACAACACTTATCAATATTTTCAAACGGCTTTTTGAGAAGCCCGTTTGTTACAGACTCAAATGATTTAACAATGAATACAATGCTATGAGTACTGTAAATTTTCTCTGGTTTCTAAACACATATTTATAGGCTTCGTCCAACGGTCATAAATGCTTCAGAGGAAAATAAATCCCGTTTGAATCTCTGTGAAAATTGTACGCCGTAAAACCTGCTCCACTAAAAGGTAAATTGCCCATTGACGGAGCCAATTTGTCGTATACCATTTTTGTGCAAGCATTGAAAAACGGCCTCTGTACATCGTACTATTTACCCAAAATAGTACCTACGTTGTCTCCTCAATTCCATGCAATTGTACGATTCTACATATCTTTTCCATTTCGAGTATACAATCGTATTTGAATCTATTTGAACTTGCGCCTGGAATTCTTTATCTTAACTAGCTCCAACTTCCTTCATTGTTTGCAATGTTGCGACTGGAAAATGTTTAAATGTATGCACCGACTGGTTTTCTTTATACCACGTGCGTTTTTCCAGCGACTGGTTCTTTATTAAATCCAACGACTGGTTAGTTAAAACGCTGACGTTTTAACTTATCCATACGACATCGTTTTGCTAAAAACCCTCGACTGGTTAAATATAAAACTGTAGCTCTCGTCTGGTTCTACAAACCATCAACTAAGAAAGCCACGTAACTGTGTCTGGATTACCCAATGACTAGTCAAACTCTTTACTGTAGCTTGCGTCTGGATTACTATATCTTGCGTCTGGTTCTGTAATCCACTGTAGACTGCGACTGTTTCTAAAGCACTGTAGCTTGCGTCTGGTTCCAAAGTCCTGTCATGCGACTGGTTCAACAAATTAATGTAACTCTCGTCTGGTTGACTTATTTCAATACGCTGTCGTTTTAACTTATTTAAACGCTGTCGTTTTGCAGTCTTTACACTAACAATCAAATACTTGCGTCTGATACACTGTTCCCTTCGTCTGAATATCACCAACAACCCTGTCGACTGGATCCTTTCTTACTGTTGTCATCGTCTGATTATCCAAGAATAACTTGTCCTATTTTGTTATCACCAAAACTATAAATTTTATCCTAACACCAACAAAGACTACCAGCCAAGATAAAACAGTATAGCATCAACCCAAGTATCAGACAACAACAACAATATACAATAACGAAGAACAGGGCATCCCCCTGGCTAACTGTACTAAATACATATAAATATGTTATACGCAACTGGGATACTCTAACCACCTCCTGGGGCACCACCAGCTGGGTTAAAACCACGACCAGCTGTAAAACCTGTATTCCCTAAAAAAAACACAAACAAGGAAAACAACCAAGCCCCAAAGGGACATGGGGTCAAACCCCAGTACGGAGAGCAACTGAAACAGCTAAAGAAAATGCGTAAGATAAAATGCAGATGCTATGCATGAGACACCGGATAACAGCTGAAGGCTACAACCAACAAGGGATCCAAGGAACTCAAACATAGCTCCACAAGATCAGCAACGAATCAGTGGCCACGGGGTGTGTTCAAAGTGTGGTAATGAGCCACTCGCCTTGACACTACACCTGAATACCAGATGCATCAAACAACTCAACATGCCGTTGCCTCGCCCATGAACTGTGGTAGTTAACCACTCGGCGCATGGTGGCTAACGAAACCCAGCAGGGAGATGAGAGTGTGGTATTGCCGCTCGCCCTCACATCCTGGTAAGAAACAACAGCAATACAACGAGATACAAAGCAATGGCTGCAACAGAAATATGAATGCAATATGTGAAATGCGTGTATGCATAAACATAGCAGCTAACATCAACAGCAATCACATATGCACACAGCAACATCCACGGAAATGCACCAGCAGCCATCTAACATTAAATATCACGCCAATTCCCAGCTACATCAAGCTTAGATCCGTACCTTAAATTCCTGAGATACAACTAGAAAGGAGATTGCTTCAACGAATAGTCCGAGCGACACACAGATCTGTCACCTGCTAGCCAATACAAACAACTGCTCACTAACAATCAAATACTTGCGTCTGATACACTGTTCCCTTCGTCTGAATATCACCAACAACCCTGTCGACTGGATCCTTTCTTACTGTTGTCATCGTCTGATTATCCAAGAATAACTTGTCCTATTTTGTTATCACCAAAACTATAAATTTTATCCTAACACCAACAAAGACTACCAGCCAAGATAAAACAGTATAGCATCAACCCAAGTATCAGACAACAACAACAATATACAATAACGAAGAACAGGGCATCCCCCTGGCTAACTGTACTAAATACATATAAATATGCTATACGCAACTGGGATACTCTAACCACCTTCTGGGGCACCACCAGCTGGGTTAAAACCACGACCAGCTGTAAAACCTGGATTTCCTGAAAAAAACACAAACAAGAAAAACAACCAAGCCCCAGAGGGACATGGGGTCAAACCCCAGTACGGAGAGCAACTGAAACAGCTAAAGGAAATGCATAAGATAAAATGCAGATGCTATGCATGAGACACCGGATAACAGCTGAAGGCTACAACCAACAAGGGATCCAAGGAACTCAAACATAGCTCCACAAGATCAGCAACAAATCAGTGGCCACGGGGTGTGTTCAAAGTGTGGTAATGAGCCACTCGCCTTGACACTACACCTGAATACCAGATGCATCAAACAACTCAACATGCCACGCCCATGAACTATGGTAGTTAACCACTCGGCGCATGGTGGCTAACAAAACCCAGCAGGGAGATGAGAGTGCGGTATTGCCGCTCGCCCTCACATCCTGGTAAGAAACAACAGCAATACAACGAGATACAAAGCAATGGCTGCAACAGAAATATGAATGCAATATGGGAAATGCGTGTATGCATAAACATAGCAGCTAACATCAACAGCAATCACATATGCACACAGCAACATCCACGGCAATGCACCAGCAGCCATCTAACATTAAATCTCATGCCAATTCCCAGCTACATCAAGCTTAGATCCGGACCTTAAATTCCTGAGATACAACTAGAAAGGAGATTGCTTCAACGAATAGTCCGAGCGACACACAGATCTGTCACCTGCTAGCAATACAAACAACTGCTCAAGGACTACATCTCAGAAATGCCACGGCTGGGAGTTATCAACTCCACCAGCGCTAATTCTACCTTTATACACAACGAAAAGCTCTAACAAAGCTTAAAAAGGTAGAACCTTTACTTACCCCAACAAGCTAGGATAGGATGCTAACAAACTAAACAAAGGAGATGTCTCTGCGATCCTCTTCAGCTCCTCCGCTGCCTAAGAGAAGGGTAAGAAACGAAGCCTTAACAAGAGGAGTCCAACGCTACCTCAAACGTAACAAACGATGGCCGGAAACGACGGGAATTCGCCGGAGAAACTCACGGCTAAACAGTAACCTAGGGTTCGAAGAACAGAGGTCGACAATTGGGAGAATATTTCGCTAAGTATGGGATCTGGTAATCGATCGAAGACCAAGTCTTCAATTATATAAACTTCTCGACTGCTGATAACAAATCCCACCGACAAAACCAGCCGACACTCGTTGAAAACACAACCAGCAGATGCAAAGAAAACCAACTGCTGAATTCTCAAATTACACTAAGCAAAACGGTGTCACAGCGACTTAACTAAACGATGTCGTACAGCTTACGTCATCGTATCTGCCATCAGCTGGTCACCCAAAACTAGCGACTGGATTCCTCACCCAACGCAACATATACTAGCAACTGGTACCAAACACGACACTCGAAACGCAGCGTTTCAACTAATTTAAACGACCTATGTTAACCACGTCAGCAACGGCGTTTGATCTCCCGTGATACTAATACACGCTACGACTGGTTTTCACCAAATCGACCAGCTTTCACCACGAAACCAGCTTTTACCCAAAAATCTCAAAAATACGAAAACTTCTAGAATTGCTTTAAATGAGAAATCTGACCCGAAAATACCAACCAATCTTCCAAACAGAGATCTGAACCACCAGAAATCTCTAAAAAAAACCGATTAATTCAACAATTAATCTTATACAATCCAGGTCTCACAAGCAATATGTCTTCTGTCGAGCTGATACAGATTGCGCGAGATCTGTGTGGACGCCAAGACCTTTTATGATGGATGTGCTGAATTAATAGCGCATGTGACAGAGTTTAAGAGAAGCGGAAGAGATTCTGTGAATTCAATTATCATTTATCTTACAATCTGAATAGATGAGAGAATCTGCGAGTTAGATAAGCTTACTGTAGCAGAACAGATTATACGAGAGCTGCAAAATGTTGAGAAGATGTCCAAGCTGGAACAGTGAGGGGACGCCCAAGCTGGTACAACAAAGGAAAATCATCTCAGGAGAATAACAGCTTATATCACCAATCAATTGCAGATTATAGTTCAGCTTACAGTTCAACAGATTAGAACAGATGAAAAGAAAAGAATCGTCAAGCTGGTCCATCAGCAGATATCCAAGCTGGACCAGCTCAGAGGATCGGCAAGCTGGTCCACCAGCAGACACCCAAGTTGTACCATCTCAGAGCAAGATCATCATAGATGAAAGCGAATCAGATTAGATGAACTGTATACGATTTAGAGAATAGCTCAGATCAGCGTATAACAGTTATAGATCAGCTCACAAAGCAGATTAGAGCAGATGTGAACATCAGCAGAGAGCATCGATCAGCTCATAATGAACAGATGAGTAAAACATATCAGAATAGATTAGAGTTGAAAGAAGCAAAAAAAACAGACCAGTTGGGAGCAACCAGCTCAGAGAATAAACCAGCTCGGTGCAAAGCAGTTTGAACACAATTATTGAGGAGACTGTATTGCGAGTTCAAACTGATATGTTGTATCATCAAATATCAGGTACGAAATTCACAGAGTTCAAAGTTAGAAATGGTTGCAGAGCATTTAATGAAAAAAGCCCAAAGTCAACAAAGCCTGCAATTTAAATGACAAAGGACACAAGGTACAACATTGTCAAAAACTTACAACGGCTACAATTTTGTGTCCAACGGATATAATTGCACAAGAGGCTTTATATACAGAAAGATACATATAGCAAAATTCATATATGAGCGAAACAGAAAAAGTGCAAAGAGGCACAATATAATACAGAAAGCAGTGCATAGTCGAGAGTTTTCACCCTCAGGTGGCAGCTGGTGTGCAAGCTAGTCCATTGCCCAGGTGTTAGCTGGTGCACAGGCCGAGCGCTTCAATGAGTAATCACATTCGACTGCACAAGTCAGGGAAGACAATGAGTTATCAGCTTTGAAGAAGTACTTCCCAGTGTGTGAGAAATAAAATAGAGAGTGAGCTTACACTGTAAATTCTCACACACAGATTCACTCAAAGTTTCGAGACATGAGCTGTATATATTAGGTGAATCACAAACATACAAAACAATCATTGTAGTCTTTCTCACTGAGACGTAAAAGAAGTGTTTGTTTAGTTAGTCACACATACTGCGAGCTGGTTTGCATTTGGGGCTAGGAGTTTTTGTAGCTTGAGGGCTGTTGGATCGGGTTTGTACATGTCAAATCTTCTAGTGGATCCTTCCTGTTTGGAAGAAGGGGAGAAGTAGGAGATTGAACTACGAAATTCCATAAAAAAATTCACAGTGTTTGTTCTCTTTACAACTTACGTTTTGCATTCACATTACATTGTTTTTAATCGTGTTTTCTGAAATCAATTTTCAGAGAGTAGTTCAGGTTGTTTCCGCATGATTTTATATCTTACCTGATCTATTTGTTGGTTCTCAAACCTTTCAAGAACATGAGCTATTGCAGCTCGAGTTTTAACAGAATAGATCGCGTGCGATCTGTCCTTTGGCTTTACGTGCTAGTTTTCAAGATGTTTTTAAACGCACGTAATCCATTGATTGAGCCGTATTTTAAAACCACGAAAACTGGTGGTCACCAGTTTTAATTTACATCAAATTTCAAAATAGTTTTTACACATATTGCCCAAACATAAATTAAAAGTTTTTTCACTTATAAAATATTACAAAATTTTCAATGTATTTGTCCAAATGAGCCATATATTTTGTGGTAGCCATAATATAATTTGTTCTTTGATAATTAACAAGCTTTGCTTTTATTCACTGGTTTAAAACTATGTATGATTCACGGAATTTAGTATTGATATGATCAAAAAGGGGGTGTTGCGTGAGCTCTCACACAGCTCGGACACCTGTTCTAGGAACAAAGACCCAGATTATGTGCATTAAAAATTTTGTTCTGGAAAACAGTACGTAGCGGGAAATCAAATCACGCATGAGCTGGACCAGCAGCTCTGCAAGCTGGTCCGGATTGCACGCGATCTGTTCTGTTCAATTTTGAGTTGCAATAGCTCATGTTCTTGAAATGATTGTGCACAAAGAGGTAGATCAGGTATGCTATAAAATCTTGCGGAAACAACTTGAACTATTCTCTGAAAATCGAAAGCTATTTTAAATAGTTTTAAACAAATGTGTATGCTATGCAATGCGGAAAGCTGTAAAGAAGAATATGCTGCAGTTTGTTTTTGAAAGTTCGGAGCTGAATCTCCTACGTATCCCCTTCTTCGGTACGGGAAGGATCCAGTAGAAGATTTGATCTTACACCTCGTGTACAGACCCGATCCGATAGCCCGCAAGCTGCAAGAACTGCTAGCCACCTATGCACACCAGCTCGCAGGCTGTGTGTCTAACAACACTTCTTTTACGTCTCATTGAGAAAGACTACAATGAACTTGTTTAACGTCTCTGTGGAAAGAATGATAGGAAGTCTTTTTTGTTGTTTATTCACTCGGCTAATCTAATCAGCTCTCTCTTAAATATGTGAGTGAATCATGTGTGATAATTTATAGTGTACGTTCACTCTCATATGTACTCACACACTGGAAAGTGCTTCTCTCTAAGCTGGTATCTCGATGTCTTCCCAGGGTTTTGCTGTCGAATAAGATTTCTCTTTGAAGCTTATGGCCTGTGCACCAGCTCACACCTGGGCATGAGACCAGCTTACACACAGCTGCCACTTGAGTGTGCAAACCTTCAACTAAGCACTGCTCTCTGTTTTGTGCCGCTCTGCACCTGTATTCTGTTTCGCTCTATTCTTCTCGTCAAGAGCTCCTCTCATCTCATATCCTCTCATGCTTCTCTGCTGCAAGCTTCTGCTCTTGATATAAAGCCTCCGATCTGTTATATCCGTTGGACACAAAGTTTTAGCCGTTGTAAAGGTTTCTGAAAAAGTTGTACCTTGTGCCTCATTAAATGCGTTGCAGGCTTTATTTGACTTGATATTTTTTCATATCGCGCTTCTGTAGTCTTTGCTGACTTCGAGCATGTGTCTCGATCAGTCAAATCAGTTTGTCTTCTAGTATTCTGAGATTGCACAAACTAATTTATCTGATTTAGCGCAAAGCTCCTGATCTGGTCTACCAGCTGGTCTCTTATCATCTCTAATATGCTCTTGAGCTGATCTGCGCTTATTCTCTAAGCTGAACTTCTCAACTGCTCTTGTACTGGTCTTGTACACAGCTGCTCTTGTTCTGTTCTTTCCTGCTCTTGTACACTGTAAGCTCTAACATGTTTCCTCCTTCCCAGCTGGTGTCTTCTTTGATTGTGTACTTGCTTGTGGTATTCCTCCACGATTCCTTTGGTATCTAACAACATCTGCACTGGATAAAACTTGCACAAGTGATTATATCATTTCTTCTTTGAATCACATCTGTACTGATTCAGCTTTCACTGCGCTTGACAACCGATCCGAGCTGTTATTCTCCTGAGCTGTTTCTCCTTTGTTGTACCAGCTTGGGCGTCCCCTCACTGTTCCAGCTTGGATGTGCTATGCTGCTCTAGCTTAGACGTCCCCTCACTGTTCTAGCTTGGACATATCCTTAATAACATGCAGCTCTCGTCCAATTTGATCTGCTACAGTACTTATCCAGCTTGGACCTATGTAGACTGATCGAGTACACCCTGCTCTAGATATTTCTTCTTCTTCTACAGGGTTTACCTCGAGCTCGTCAAACTTCTCACAAATTCTTCCTCATGTCCATCCTCATCTTCATCTTCCATAATAAACCCATCTCTCGTAAGCATCCAGCTTGATTGACATCCCTGATCTGATCTTCTTCACTCCGAGCTGGTTTGTCCTTAACCATCTTGGACATCTTCTACGCTGTCTAGGATTGCACATCAATCTTAATCCGTTATTAAGATAATAGCAGGTTTTGTGTTAATCAAAATTAAGATTCTGATATGTAAAAACAGATCCAACAAGTATTTTGATACTAATACAATTTTCCCCCGATAATCTTATTTGGCTTCCCCTTTCTTTATGATTGTGACTCAATATCATGATTGATGAATTGACCATAATTTTGATATTTTAGGGCATCGTATGTATGCGGAAGAGAGCACTTACCAATTTAACTCTTGGTCAAAAGGACTTGACGAAATAGTATAGTATTTGAAATCTAATGTTTAAATTGAAGACTTCATCAGCTCAAAAGTATTCACTGGATAAAGATGTTCAAAGAAACTTTCCGGATGAAAATTCCTCAGTGGTAAGCTATTAGAAGTCCAATCAAATATTGAACGGTTTTCAAGAAGATCATTTCTACCAACTTGTCACTTTAAAAAAAGAAAGATCAATCTAATAGTTTTCTACTGTTGATCATATCCAAGCACCGATAGTATTACCTATTAAAATTGGCGTCACTTTTTTACGACCCATTTTGTCGATCAGATTAAGTGATACAATATCAGTAACTTGACATATGAGAGCTTACATAACATACTCAGCCAAACGAAACTCAAAATCGAATAATAAATCTATCACCAAAATTTATAAATTTTATCTTAACAATTTCTCCTTTTTGGTGATGACAAAGCTTAGCAGCCTTCGACTTAAAAGAGACAAAAATAAATTGCTCAAAGTCGTGTTATATATATATATATATATATATATATATATATATATATATATATATATATATATATATATATATATATATATATATATATATATATATATATATATATATATATATATATATATATATATATATATATATATATATATATATATATATATATATATATATATATATATATATATATATATATATATATATATATATATATATATATATATATATATATATATATATATATATATATATATATATATATATATATATATATATATAACACGCATGCTACGTGTATACCACGTAAATAACATCTCATGATGATGAATAGCTTACATGGACAGGAAGGCCAATTAGAGAAATGATCCTGTACGTTTTTTTTAATAATGTACTGGACTAACTGACAGTTTTTTTTAAGTGTTGTTTAACTATAGCAAAAATATATTGTGTATTGCGAGATTTATTTGTATGTAAGAGCTGATAAACATTTAACAATAAATTCTTGTAAATACTGTCTAAGTTTATTATAGAACATTGAGCTTCGAAACGTCACTTTTTTCCGGGTTCTGTTTTTGTCAAGGAATTGGAAGACGTCAAGAATCATGAAGATTATGCTTGCGTATTAATATTCTTGCTACAAGGCTCCATTTAGCTCTTCTTGGAACAGATACATGTACACACACCAAGTAATGAAAACAGAGAAGGTGGTTGAATGACGGTCTCCAAAGGCATATTCCAAATTGTGTTCAAGACCTTAAGTTTTACCAAATCTACGAGTTCCCAGAAACAAAATGCATGTGAGAAACAGAAAACAGAACGGAAATTAGTGATGCTGGATTCATGTAGTCCTTGTTACTCTACCACTCCTTTAATTTCCAGAAATCCGCAGATTTGATTTCCGAATGCGGTGCTAGAGTGTTGTATTGTCTCTGTTGCTCAGTTTTCCTACGCTTGTGGCCTGCAGACTTGTAGGTTCTCCCTGTAGTGCTTAGTTTTGCAAAAGATGAAAGTAGCTGTTTGTACGCGTTTCTTGGAGGCAGACGGCAGCGGGGTCTCATATGGATTCGACATAAAACGTAATCGTCCTGCAGAAGTGGTGAAGGAAACACAAATTTGTAGCACCAACAGATATACATAACAGAGAACATAGCATCAAATACACAACAAAACATCAAGTTGTAATAGTTTTTTACCATTATTTCGCCAGTTTCATCATCTCTTAGCCTGGAAGGAGGGTCAGCAATGTACTCTTTCATGACCCAAATAGTCTCTCGGCCATTTGGGGGCTCCCCTTCGTAGAAGATTAAAGAATTTTTGTATCCAATGCGGACATTGTCGTGATATATCTGCTGCTTAGTACCGTAGCACTTCCAATACCCGTTAGCACATACTCGATACAGCCGCTTCCGGTCTCTCGGGGTGAAAAAGTACCATACATCTTCTCCCTGACATGGATATGCCTCTGCAGTTTAAACCACAGGGAAACAAAAAATCTTGTAAGAGCAATGTAATCACCAGAACATCCATATATATACACACAATACACTTCATACTATTTATAAACACTTAGAAAACACAACCAAATGCCTGAATTCAAATATGTCCAAGTCCAACTACTTTTAAACGCTCTTAATTCCATTAATGAAGCACGTCTAAGTTT
This sequence comes from Dorcoceras hygrometricum, assembly GCA_001598015.1. Lineage (NCBI taxonomy): Eukaryota > Viridiplantae > Streptophyta > Magnoliopsida > Lamiales > Gesneriaceae > Dorcoceras > Dorcoceras hygrometricum. Next base: position 37,244 of record KQ990574.1, on the reverse strand, counting down.
ATCAGTTCTTTGATGAAAAATCCCGGATTCTTGGAAAAATGAATCAAATATTTACACAAGACTACTGTATAGACTAATGTGAAAGGGAGAATACATGTGGAAATGGAAAAACAAATGGGAAGAAGAGGGCAGTACCACTCAAGTTCCGAGGAGTAAACATGTAAACATTGATTGTTGGTATATTGCTATATCGTGTCAGCTGGAAATTGATGAACTTTTTCAGGTAGTCGTTAATGAGCATGTGGTCTTCCGGTTCGAAGCGAAAACCAGGCCGAAGATGAACTCGAGTATATTCCCCTTCATCCGGGCCGGATGCTATGCGTTGCAGGGTGGGATACATGACAACTTAAATTCTTCAAAGTGGCTTATTTCATCTACAATCTGAAATTCTGCAAAAAAAAAAAAATTCAGATTCGTTGATTAATACGAATATTGCGTAATTTACATGGCTGCAAGATTTCTTCATTTCGGTTTGAGTTTTCTTCGGGGGAAAAGAATACTGCAAGCACGCAAGATCCAGTGAGAAATAGAAGAGATAACAATGAGGAATTAAAAACCATACTGATGGAGATGATCGATAGCCCCATTAAAAAGTGGGAATTCGTAGAAAAAGCAGGAACGGATTCTGGAATGAAAACAAGACCTGTCTAATGGCTCCAAGATTTCTCACTTCCCTATGAATATTCTTAGGAAAAGAATACAATTCCCAGAAAAATGCAGGGATAACAGAGTATCTTGATGATTAAAACTCCATTGATGAAGAAGTAAGTTTTCAGAAAAGGCTTCGACAGAACGAATCAAGGGAATAACAGGGACGGGTTCTGGAGAAGTGCAAGATTGACAATTTCATATTGATCTCTCAAAACTAATTATGGGGGGCGTGGGGGTGTGAAGGTTTGGGGTTAATTTCGCAATAAAATAATAAAATTTATTTTCTGCCACATAAGCTCATTTTGTAGGATTTCATAATTCAACTAACATATTTTTTTCATCCACGTATTAAACGCTTGATTTGATGATATGATCGCAATTTTTATCAACATAATTCCCCAATTTAATTAACTTAAATAAATTAATTTATCAATGTTATAGTATTAGCTGATACCATTAATATACATGTTTAAAACCTTTCGAGTAAGTTTATCAGATTCAACAGTTTAACTTAGCTCTCGGTCTTATCTATTATTTCAAGTTATAATTATTGTGCGAAAACAACTTGATATAACAGTGATATTACAAACAGCAAATAAAGAGAGTATGAGATGAGATATATGTTTCTAAAAGTTCGAAAACTATGTCTCCCCGTCTTCTGATTCCAGAAAATCTCACTAGAAGACTTTGATTGGTATGATACAGTTGTACAAACTCATTTCAACTCAGTTTACGATAACAGAGTTGAAACTCCTAAACTTTTTTACTCTGAACAGAAACAATTTCTATCAGATTACAAAATTTTTATACAGAGAATTCTATAGCTCAAAGTGATATTGGATATCTTATATCTCAATGATAGTGAGCTTGATCAAAGTTGAGATTGATGACAGATCATACAAGTTTTTTTTTCTCTCGACGTTGTTCGTTATATGTTATCTGTCGTACTTCTTTCGTTTCCCATCCTTTCAGTCTTTTATAGTCTTTATATATTTAATATGAATAAATTTGTTACTAAAGTATTGATATCTAAGGCTTTTTCAGAGATAGTACATAAGCATTTTAGTTCCTTGTATATCTTTCCAAGAAGGTACTTAGCATTAATGGAAAACCTCGGCTGAATCATTCTCTTTTTGATCAGTTGATATTTGCCGTAGTTTAACTATGTTGATATTTGAACATATGTGACTCCTTTGTTCTGTTCTTTGATAAAATTTCTTATAGGATTGAAAATAAACATCATAGAGTTTAGAGAGGGGTGAATAATATATTATAAAACCTTTTTAGGGCAAGGAGTTGTAATAACTACGGTTTCTTGAAAACATGAGAACCAAAAGATTATATCAAATTTGGTTTTCATATAAAGCGAAAAATACTCGACATAAGCTTCTAAGACCGATTTATATAATTTGTAAAACATTTGAAATAAATGCAAATGAAGTTCCAAAAACAGTTTGGTTGAAACATTTTATCAGACACCTAAAATGTTTCAATAAGACATATGAAAATCATGAACAAATGCAATAAAATAACATACAATTTGCTTATAGAAGTTCGAAAGTAACACTTTCTGCATCTCCTCTTCTTCCATTAAAGGAGGAACCCACTAGAACTCTTTGTACAAATCCACTTCAAGTTAGAACTTACCTATTGACTAAAATGAAACTCCTAGACTATACGAAGTTTTTAGTTTTTATCGAAAGACTATCACTTTATACACTGAAACTCATTTCTCATTTTGTGTAAGTGATTGTGCGTGAAGAATTATCAGTACAGTGTAAATTCTCAAATATATCCTAACATACTAGAAAATGACCTAAATAAGCAGATGCCTTCATATAGGATTCCCTCATTTTGTTATCTCTTCTATTCTGTTCTTTTTTTACTATTCTTCTATTCTCTTGGTTGCTAATCTCCCAAGTGTTGTATTTATAGCTTTCAGATCTGATTGAATGTTAGGCACAAAGAAATAGCCGTTGAAAAGGTTTCTGAATACTTTTGATCATTGCAAACAGTTTGGATACTTGTGTATGATCTGATTTGACATAGCTGGTTTGACCAAGCTGGTCTGAGTTGTGATAGGATATGAGCTGTTGTGATATGATCTCAACTGCTGCGACATGATATGAGTTGCACGATCTGATCTGTGTTTTTGCGATCTGATATGTTCTGCTACGATCTGATCTGAGCTACACGATCTGATCTGTGCTGCTGCGATCTAATCTGTTATGCTACGATTTGATCTGAGCTACACGATCTGATCTGTGCTGCTGTGATCTGATATGTTCTGCAGCAATCTGGTCTGAGCTACGCGATCTGATCTGTGCTATTGTGATCTGATTTGTTCTTCTACTATCTGATCTCATCTGTGTTGCTATGATATGATGAACTGATCTGTGCTGACAAGTTGTGCTGACCAGATTATTGTTCTGACCCAAATTGGTGTGCTGACTAGATTGTTGTGCTGACCCAGCTATCCTGACCTTCTCAAGTTCAGTTGTATTAAGTTCTGCACACTTGATATAACATGTTAGCAATATAACAACAAGTTTTGTATCTTTAAAATTCAGAGTGATCTAGTACCAGATCCAACACATTTCTTCATGTTAAAGATATCAAATACATTATTCAAGCTAATAATTAATTTTCACCAAAACCTGAATATCCAACATAAATTTTAGTTTTGATGAAACAAAATCATTATACCAAGATCCGGTCGATTGGTAGTTGTAATATAATTTTTTTTTATAATTTTATCTAAACTTTGAAGAGATAAAAGAAAAAACTCTTGCAACCTAACACCAAAAGATATATCACTATCTTGACTAATGAAGACCAATAGTGATTGCATACCAAGAAATAGAACATTTAAGTAACTTCTGACCGATTTCTAGACAAGGGAACATAAAAGAGCGATCTAAATCAGAATCATATATATTTCAAGACTTTGTTGGTAAAAGATCTTACAGTTGAGAAGATTTAAGAATTTTGAAATGTACCACTTATAACAAGATAATGTATCTTCTTTTTTCCCCTTCTTTCAAAATCCTAAACTTAGAAACTCGATAGTTCTGACCTAGAGAAATTACGATGGGTGACTTCTTGTGAAATTTCTCAAAGATTGTATTAGTGAGAACATAAGCACATTGAAGCTCAACCATTTGATTTGTGGGAAAATTATCGAATTGGCGTTAACATATCTACTAAAATTTTTAAATAGAACATATAGATAAAAGTAATTATTGACATTGTTTATATACAGACATAATATAAATTAGGGTTGAAATAATATCTGTATATTATAAAATTTACAATGTTAAACATTATGGGACATATTGTAACAGAAAATTATAAATTCTAAAAACTAAATTAAATATTAAATGAATTAAAAATATTAAGACGTTTTGTATTTTATTCTAAAATTCAATAAAATTCCGGTAAAACTCTCTGTTTTTTACATAAATCCCACCATTTTACATAATTTATGAAGAATATCAACAAAGGTAAATTTTAATTCAACAAATTATCTTTTATTTTATTTATATACTTTAAAATATATTGTATTTTCCTCTAAGGTGAATATAATTTTTAATAGATAAGGGCCACAAACTTTAGTATTATAATGACAAATTACCGGAAAGATCTGTGAACTTATATTTCAATATCAATTTTATCACACAAGTTTCAATTTGCAAATGATCAATTTTTTATTCCAAACTAAATTGTAATTTTGCTATGGTTTTGTATTATAATAATTTTTAAAGTTTTCAACAACCACCATAAAAACCTTTAAAAATGAAGCTCAAAGACCAACAAATATATGTACATATATACATATATCAGAACACAGACACCATATTGCAAAAGAAAAAAGGTTCATTCGAGTGCAAATCTCAATCGGTAACAGAATATCAAAAGTCCAATCCAACTCTCTTAAATTTTCCAAATCTAAGAGTGTCGAAAAAGAAATGCATATGACAACCAAAAGACAAACTAAAACGAAACACAAGTTTAATGATGTAACATTCCATAATATCCTCTAGCTATCCCTTTCCACAAACTGATCCATCATTTTGTACTCAAACTCAATCCATCATCTTCGTGGATCAACGGGAGGCGACTGCTTTTTGCTTTCTGTTTCTTAGTTTCGCAAGACTTGGAGGCAGCAGCTTCTTTCTTACTTCTCAAAGACATGCGAATCCGGCACAGAACATAGTCCTCGTGTATCTATATGTAGCACCAATCAATATACATAGCGATAAAATAAGCAAGAATCAAAACTTGCTACCTGCATCATGTTAATAGCATCCTCTTGTTGCTTGTCAACAGCATACTCTTCGATGACCCAATTGGATTTTTTGCTCTTGGGAGGCTTCCCTTCATAAAATTTTAAAGACCTTTTGGACCCAATGCAGATATTGTTGTGATGTATTTGTTTCTCTGTACCATAGGCCTTCCAATACCCGTTTCCGGCTACTCGCTGATCGCCTCGGTTTCTGGGGGTTAGGAAGTACCATTCACCTTCTTCCATACTCGGATATAACGCTGCAATCACAAGTATTAACAGAGAATGATACTTTAAAATTTTTCTAGCCATGAATTGTTCAAATGGAAATATATTTGTGGCCCATGCAGATTACACACATATGAACAAAATTCTCTGCCGCAGATGCATTGGTATAAAACAAGTCAAAGGCCTGAATCCACATCAACAAATGTCTGATTCCAAATACTATTCAAAATTTGTTCGTCACATTGTTGAAGTATGCAAACCACAACATATCTAATGTTTAATCATGTATGGTACGCTAAGTTTATCAATCTTTTGTCACAAATCTTGGATTCCTCAATACATAATCCTACGACGTAATGACGAATGTGACGTGCAGATCATGTGGACTATATTTGTGAAAATTGTATGAAGAGCATGGCTGCATGGGAGTACCAGTCAATTCACGTGGACTATTTTTGTAAATATTGGTTGTGAAGATATTCAAGCATGGATCTGTCTGGCTATCGATCTTCTTCTTCAAATACTCGTTGATGAGTTCGTGATCTTTTGGGGAGAAGCGATACCCCGGCGAAAGTGAAAGAACTAGGCCAGTGGAATCCATGGAAGTTAAATTCTTGAAGGCGGAAAGCTGGAAGAAGACGCACAGAATCTGAGATATATATTTGCAACATATATGTATAGAATCGTAAAATTGATCACAACCACAAATAATCTGGGAAAACACTGTTTGATTCCGTGGTATGGTTTGAACTTTGAAGAATGCTTAATTTCGCTCTGAAAAATTTTCTTGGAAAAAAGAGTATTAAACGGAAGCAAGATTCACAAAACAAAAAGCATTCAAGATTCACGGTAGAATAGGATATTTAACAGTGAAGATTAAAATTCCATTGACGTAGATGTATGATGATCGATCGCTTAATCAAAGTACCAAATCTTTTTCGATGGATTACCAGAAGAGAAGAACGGAAAACCTGTTTAATGGCTTGAAATAGATTTGCGAACCTCCTCTGAATTTTCTCTGCAAAAGAATGGTTAAAGCATGAAAGGTCCACTCAGAGATCACTTGGAGAGAATATATATAGAATCAAGGGCGACCAGTTGGGGTGGTTCTAAAGGCGGCAGATTTGTGTTATTCTCTATAGATTTTGTAGGAAGAGTTCAAGATTCAGTTGAACACTTAATAATGGAGAGATAAGGATGAGCTGCATTCGGTAGCTGTAAAATTCGATGTTAAATTCATATCATGACATTATAATTATTATTTTTCCAATAAAAACAGTATTTATAATCCTGATGGAATATTTTTGAACTAATAAGCTTATTTGTTTTTAGATAAGCTATTAGATAAGTCTAAAAATTTAAGTTCAATTCATAACAGGATGAGAAAGAATTGAGAATTTTATATTATTTTTTCCAATAAATCATATTTATAATCCTTGAGAAATTGGATTTGCGAAGATATCTTTGAACTAATAAGCTTCTTTGTTTTTATATATCACTCTTTCTTTCGAATTTGAATACACATTCCCATGGTTTTAATGGACATACAAATTTTTTAAACAATATCGTTATTTTACTGGGATAGTGTATGCAATTGACGTATGACAAAATTCGAAAAAAAATCGAAAGATGTGGGGGTCAAAAATTTCATTCAGTCTGGGCCAATAAATCTCCAAAAAACCATGAGACTGAATCGAAACTTTCCGATAAAGAATATATTTGGAGAACAATCTTTTTTAAAAAAATTTAAAGTAGTTTTTACAAAAATATTGCCCAAACATAAATTTTAAGTTTTTCCACTTGTAAAATATTACAAAATTTTCAAAGTACTTGTCCAAATGAGCCATATATTTTTTGGTAGCCATAGTATAATTTGCTGCTTTTGATAAATAACAAGCTATGCTTTTATTCACTAGTTTAAAACTATGTCTAATTCATGGAATTTAGTATCGTGCTACTAATACAATTTCCCCCCGATGATCTTATTTGGCTTCCTCTTTCTTTATGATTTGTAACTCAATATAAAGATCGATGAATTGACCATAATTTTGATATTTTAGGGCATCGTATGCATGTGCAAGAGAGCACTTACCAATTTAACTCTTGGCCAAAAGTACTTGACGAGATAGTATAGTATTTGAAATCTAAATTTTGACAACAGTAAAGAAAAATAAAGATTTTATCCAATGACTATGTTAAATGGTCAACGACTGCATTTGGCCTTTTCTTTTCCTATATGCAAGCTCTCATGAAAAGGCCCTCCAATGGAGATTCTAATTTCTCTTTACTTCAAGAAACGGACAGAGGTTGTATAGTAAGTATGCCTGAATTCATTCTGCACATGTATCCGAATATTAACATATGCGAAATCGAGATTTATCCTGAGGAATATTGCTTGCATTTCATCATCATCTGTTAGAATTAGATAGCATAGCTAGGACAAACAAATAACACTCTTGAAAGGAAAGAAAAATGATCCTCTGTCACATTTCACAACAACACAAATTTGCAACGCATCTTTGAAGGCCCCTACTAGGCAAAGAAGCAGCCATAACCTGAATGGATATAGGAATTGCGGACCTCATTGGGAGATCAGAATAACTGGATAATATATAATGAGATTCTTCATCATCTCTCATTCATTTGGAGTGATGTGGTACTATGATACGAAGACACCGTCTCTTCGCTTCTTGGGGTTCACCGCGGCTTCTGGATTACCTTTCTTCATCATCGCCACAAACTCGTCGTAGTTGATATTTCCATCCTGCATTCAAATGTTTGAACAACTTAATTTGATGCTCTCTTTAACCCATAGGGGAGGGCAACAGCCAGTTTGTCTTGCCGGTGAGCACGCTCTTGCTAATGTAAAATGTTAAACTAAATGTCGCTATAACAGATATGTCGCATTGCGTTAACTTTCCTATAAGAAAAACAAAATATAGACACCGATTCACCAAGTAATATATCAGAAACAAGTGCTTACATTATCAGCATCAACTTCAGAAACGATTTCCTTTATATCCTTTTCATCACTCATTCCATATTCTCTTAGAGCTTGCTCTAGTTCTTCTATAGTAATGTACCTGATCACATGAACATTTACAGATGTTAAGAACTCTGAGTTCAATCATTCTACATGCAAGAACAACAATCCGTAAACGAGAGGTACCCGCTATTGTCTTTATCAAAATACTGAAATGCTGTGTAAAGATGTTCTTCTCTGTCCATTCTATTCATATGCATCGTTGCTGTGATGAATTCTTCATAGTCAATCGTCCCATTCCCATCCGCATCGGCCTAATTTTCATTAATGAACAACGTTAGTGTATTGACAGCATAAAACCTACAGTTATCATTTCAAGATTTCTCAGATACTTACAGCCTCCATCAACTGCTTGACTTCATATTCAGATAGTTTAGTCCCTTGCTTCGACAACCCTTGCTTTAGCTCTTCAAGTGTAATCGTACCGCTGTTATCTGTGTCCATGCTCTTGAACATTTGTTTCAATCCCATGATTTCCTCCTCAGATAAGCAGCCAGCAATAACCTATTCACCCAAGAATCCGATCCGATGTCAGGTTACAAGTAATGGAACTATTCCAATACAGGAACAGGTTTCTCCCCTGAACCGGAAAACCATGAGGTTGCCTCCGTCAACTTTGTGTGACAAAGTTTTGTAAACAAATACTCATGATTTACCCGAAGTGCGACTTTCTTGAAATTATTCATGGCTCTGAATTGTTTCAACCTATTCAAAACAGCATTATCAAGCGGCGTATCAGGTGCCTCTCCATCCTCTTTAATCCATGGATGATCTGAAAAGAGCAGAACAACATTTTAGGATGATGCATGTGCTTTACAATGGAAACATCAGATCATCTTGTCCAAGAGTTAATGGCATTGTATAGTGATCATAGTGTTATCGACTATATAACTACTTACTTAGAACTTGGAAAGCTGTCAGCCTTTGCTTGGGGTCCGAATTCAACATCTTCCGCACAAGATCCTTCGCACCGTTTGAAATCGATGGCCAAGGATCGCTAGTAAAATCAACATGTCCACGAAGAATGGCATTGAAAATTCCATTTTCAGATTCTGCACTAACCGAATTCTCGTTATAACTTCAAGCGCCGAATCGACAAGTAGGAAAGCTGCTAAATTTAAGAAATAAACGCTATGAATATTGTAAGTTACCAGCCCAGAAAGGGGGAACTCCGCATAGAAGTATGTACAACATGACTCCAACACTCCAAATGTCAGCCTCTGGCCCATACTTTCTCTTCAACACTTCTGGAGCAATGTAATATGCACTGCCCACAATGTCTTTGAATTGTTCTCCTGACATTTAGAATATAGAATGAGAATTTTCCATGCTGTCTTCGATTTATTTCGTATGTGTTAAGATCATTGCTTGTACCTAACTCAAACCCCAGAAGCAACCTTAACGGGGGATTTACTCACAAGGACTTAATCCTATCGATATGATATATCTAAATGGTAAAACATTTGGCATTTTATAACTGCCTAGATTAATGTATAATCATAATCACCTCTTTTAAACTCTTATGATCATCCCCTAGATTACTATATAAATCATATATTATAACTCCGTCGACTTAACTGTTTTGTCTCACCGGTACTTTCTTTGAATATATCATCATGTCAGGAGACATTCTTAGAGTTATTTTCAAAGATTGCTGAATATGCCTCAATCACCACAAATGTTATCATTTTTTCCTTTATCAAAAGTCATTTTTTATTGTGTTCTCAAATCGTTCTGATGCAAATTTGTAGCATTCAACGGGTTGTTTGCATGCAGAACCAAGAAAATATGATATTACCCTCTTTGTAGAATACAGAGAGCCCGAAATCTGTGGCCTTGAGCGGTGCATTCTCATCCTTATTCAAGAGCAAGAAATTCTCAGGCTTTAAATCCCTATGTATGACCCCCATGGAGTGGCAGGTGTGCACAATCTGCACAATGGTTCTGAGCAACGACGCGGCGGCACGTTCAGTGTAATGGCCCTTAGCGATGATCCGATCGAAGAGCTCTCCTCCGGCGCACAACTCCATGACCAAATGCACCGAATGCTTGTCCTCATATGCACCCTTAAGCTCCACAATGTTTGGTTGTCCTGTCAAATGGTGCATGATTTGTACCTCCCTTCTTACATCCTCAATGTCTTCCTTATTCGCGAGCTTTCTCTTTGCTATTGTCTTGCAGGCCAACTGTTCACCGGTTTGCTTATTTGTACAGAGATGAGTTACGCCGAATTGCCCACGGCCAAGCTCTTTGCCTATGGTGTAGTTGGCACGTACGTCTTCCATGGGGCGGCCAAGGACAGGGCCTATTGGGGTGGGCTTGGATCGCTTGGGGGACCGGTTTGGGGAGGCCGGGGGAGGCGTTTTTGGCGGCGTGGTGGTCGATGGCCCTGCGACCGAGGTCTCGACATTCCCGGGTTCATCAGATGGAGCATCCTCGGTGGCACTCCGGGAGCAGCAGCTGCCCATTTTGTTGATGAATATCCAATATAATTTATTGGTTTCAATGATCTATCAGGAAGAGAATTTAGAAGATGAGGGGAATGTGGCGGACGAAGCAGCTACGGCCGTGGATGGGTGGCCGGAGCCTCGAGGAAGAGCTAAAAGGGAGATTTGTTTTCGGTTTTTTTCTTTTTTCAGAGAAATGAGATTGTTTTAGAAAGAGAATTAGCGCGTGCATGCATGCATGCAGAGTGAAACATTACAGGTTGTGAGAGATTGAAGGGAGACGTGAATTAAAGAAGAGGGATATTTAGGTAATTTACCTTTCTATGAAATAAATGGGTTTGAATGAAAGACAAAAACAGATAATCCCATATAAGAATGGTGGGGAGCAATTTTAGACATTTGTTTTGGTTGGCTGGTTGACATACTGTGACCACAGGCTGCCTTTTACTAGGAAATAATGGACTTTTGTTTTGTGGCAGAAGGTTGAGGCGACAAACATGTCATGTAGGGCACCCAATCCTATATATATCTATAGGCTCAATCAGATTTGGAGTTAAAAAAATTGAAGTGTGATATTTAATACTATTAATAAAATATGTTTAATTTTGATTAAATTGAGATAAAAATAAAATAATATATTTTGTTTTTTTAAAACAATACTTAACATAAAAATCTAAGAATACAAGGGATAATTTTATATTTTTAACTAAATAATTTGATTAATATTTCATAAATTATATTAATTTGATTGATATTTTTTTTATATGATCGCTAGATATATTATCAAACAACCTTATTGTTTTATTAGTCTCGGTATTCTCAATAAGGTGGATATATACTCCACTTTTAAACTATATTTTATTCAAGTATCAAATTACCAAAATCTCTAATATATACACATCAGTTGTTGTGCTCTTCTTTTTCACATCATATGCGCACACTGGAATATTAAGACCTCTCTTTAATAACTTTTAAGAAAATAAATGATAAGTATAGAAAGAAACCTGGGCAAAATCGAAGATGAAACTCCACAACCAAGTTAGTACAGTCACAAGATCGACAAATTGAAGTGCTTTCGTAATTTAGGCAAGAATGGTGAGAAACGTACAAGATACCAAAGCCATGAAAGCTCAAAAACACGTTCTTATCAGATTGATAACACTAGTATTTCAAGACACAGGGTACCATGTTGAAGGAACAAGTGTAGAAGATATAGATGCAATGTTAGTGGAGTCCATTCTTGATTAGTTGCATTTTCTAATATCTTCATTAAAAGTATAATCAATCGTAAGTCTTGAGCAAAGCCATTGACATATTCCAGCAATTCTTGCACGGTGCCTCAACTTCCATTTTACCCTCCTAACCAAAACCTTCGAGCAATTTGTTTTTCGACTTTACTCGAACAAAAACCTCTATGTTCTACAAAGGAATGGGATACTTCTTTTACCCAGGACGCTAAAAAACACAAGTGAAATGGGCAAAAGAAAAATGTAACTAGACTCAATGCACAACTAGTAGGTCGGAACAGATGGATCAGCTTTCACAGCATATTCATGAATTCCTCCGGACAAATTGTATACTCTTCTGAATCCCTGATATCAGAACTCATGTTACAGAAGAATTAGTCATTGTGCATTGATGGAAACTATTATGATCAGTACAAAAAGTACTATCAAGAAACAACAGCAAAAAGTTTTTTCTTTTTGAGATAAACAGCATAACTCAATCCTTCAAGGAGTTATATAATTATACAGAGGAACATTACAATGGTTCAAACAGATTTGGCTATTGGAGTGGCAGAGTGGTGTGTCAAAATAGAACTTTATGCGCAGTTGGTGGACTGCCAGGTCACATTCACGTTGCCTTAAGGTCGAGAGCAGCCTTGGCAGAGCCAAACTATTGACATATATAAGCTTCTCGTGGGTATTATAGAAAGCTACATGGGAAATTACAAGTTCTAAGGTGGAATGAGCGATATACAACGTCGACATGTACGAAGTGAACTAAACTGAAGCTAGGGATCAGGACTTTGCAACTGCCCCCAAATAATAGTTTTTTGAAAGAGTGTAACTCTAGTTTTGCTTCTCAACATGATTTTTGGGTAGAAAATCAAAAGATTTACCTGTGTCTGCAACCATTTGGCGACTTGCAATGACCGCATACCATGATGGCACTGTTGAAGTTTTAATAGAATAATAAGCAAAAGCTTGCTCTCACTAATCCTCAATAGCAATAATAGATATTAATTGATTCATATCAACATGATACTTCACAGCATGATAATCTGCGCAAACTAGGAAAAAATGTTTAGAACATACCAGGACGTATGTATCAACCTGAGGATCAAACTTCGTCAAAATTTCAGGTGCCCAGCTTCCAAACTGCCGAAGCGAAAGAACCTTGAAACCTGGCAATGAAGCTTTGGCCCTGAATCAAGAAAACAAATCTAAATTGCGACTACATATTATTTCCACCAAATGAAATGAGAAATCACAGGCTAACAAGTTATTTTCCTGAATCCTGCATTTTCTCCCTTTGTACTTAGGATGCAAAAAGATTTTCTTACACTTCATCAGGTTCTCGAACATCAATCAATTGGGCATCCTTAAGAAACTCCGGATTTTGCATTTTCTCATGAAATTCAACAGGTTGAATGTTTTCAAGTACTGATTCCTCCCTGTAACGGCGAGTACAAAAAATTTATTATAAAAAGCTTATATGCTGAACCTGTAGAGTCGGTTTCAAATACATTTGAATTTACCTCTCTGAGAGCACTTGCAACAAATGCCATCCAAATTTAGTCTTGCATCTTATGACTTTATTTAATGGAGCAGCAAAAGCGGCTTCCTCAAATTCTGGCACCTGATGACTTTACTGTGAGGGTGCAACTTTAAGTGAAACCAAAGGCAAACTCGGCAAATCCAAGTAATGATGTTTCACAGTGAGAAATAAATAAAATTCGCAAATCAAATAAAAATGATCCAGTCTCTTGAGATTTTTCATTGCTTTACATACTTTCACTGACCACGCAATTAAGATGAACACAAACAGCATACCATCTGCCCTCTTCTCACCCATCCAAGCATTCCACCTTCTTCTTTTGATGGACATATCGAATATTCCACAGCCAAGTCACCTAAATCCTCCCCTGAATGCAAAACGTGATTCTGTCACCAAAACAATGAATCGGACAGAAACCAAACGCTTTCGCATCGGCCACATAGAAGCTTCAATGAAAAAACAAAGAATCCAAGAAAAGACATCAGCATGCACGGCTCCTCCATTTCTACACCAAATCTACAACTTCAACACTAAGGTTACGAGAACTGATATAAAACTAACCTTCAGCAGCTCTTTTCTGTAGCTCAAGCAAAAGCTTTTGATCATCTTCTTTGACTAGCAAGTGTTGCACCAATATATCTCTGCCTTCTTTAGAGTTACTTTCGGTGCTAAATGAAGCTGAATAGAAAACATTATTTTGAACAGGATCAACTTCAAGAACAGGAAAAATGATATGTCATGGGCCACGGCAAGATAGTGAAGTAAACAAGCACAAATATACATGAATGTGTTCTATGAATACATAATATTATACAGGACATAGATATTCTCTGAATGGGGAAGGATATCTAGAAATGAGAATTGTATCAAAATAAACAACCATCACTAACCAGCACAAACTACAAACCCAGAAGACCAAGATACCAAATACCTATAAAAATTGGAAATTTGAACACAAACAAACATTGAAACGAAGAAATGGTATCCGGGTCCAACAGTAACAAACCTGCAGCCATCGGAATGCCGCATTGACCAGTCATTCCGGACAACCAACACAACTTGGAGCTAAAACCACCAAAATTAAGGCGATAAACGGGTAGAACGCGATTTCTCCGATGGAAAGTAGACCGCGATGTCTGCGCTTGGGGGATGGGGAAGCTTTTGTGATTGGTGGTGAGAGTGGGCAGCAGAGCAAAGAGAGGTGAAGGGGCTGTGAAAACACTTGGCGAGAGATGGCAATACGAAGCTCTTAACATCTCTTAATCCTCGAATTCTTTTTCCAATTTGCACCCAAAATGGCGAATGAAGATGCAGCCAGGTTTCTGCAGTTCCGACCTTTTTCTCTTCAACCTAACATTCGATGTGCCACGATTTTGTGTCCTAAGGGGCTAGGCATCCAAATACTGGGCACATCTGGGGTGCTAAAATGTAAGCCGATCCGATAACTTAAGGTGAGTCGATCCGAAGAAAATCGGGTTAGGGTTGGGATTTTTTAGATTCGGATCGGATTCGATTGAGACATTTCAGGTTGGTTCGGATTTGGATCGGGTTCGGGTCAGAATTTTTATTGTTGATTTTTATCCCAATCCGACCCAAACACACCCGATTTACCCAAATTAACAATAACCCGACAACCCAACCCGAGTCGACCCGCAGAAAACCAGGTTAGGGTTGGGATTTTTCAGGTTCGGGTCAGAATTTTTGTTGTTAATTTTTACACCAACCCGGCTCGAACCCACCTGACCCACCCAAATTGACACCCCTAGGCCACGCGCAGGTTGAACAGAAAACTGATTTGAACCTGATCTGTGGTTAACTGTCAGTCAATCGGGTGAATGCATAGGTTAATCAGGTCAACAGGTTTAACTTAAAACTGTGTCCGAACCCGTGTATACGTAGGTTGATTACAGGTTTTTGTATTGGAAACCCGTTTGGGGTGGATTCGGGCCATCCCGGCGTTTCACAACTTTTTGAAAGAAACTGTCGGCCTGTCGGGTTGGAACCGACAAGTCAACTGTTTAAATTAAAAAAAATTATGCAATTGAAAAGCTGTAGGGTCCAATTTCCTTACTCTATCCCATCTCTTTCTCTCCCACATCAACTCACTCTCAATCTCATATTCATCTCTCAATTTCATATTCTCTTAAGCTCTCCCTTATTCTTTTAACCTCTCAATTATATACTATTTTATAAATGACGAAACCAAGTCATCGTGGTGGTCATTATCGATGCCCCAAGGGATTGTTTCTCCATTCAACATCGATGATATTGACTTTATTTTATCCGACGACGAACATACTCAACAAGATGTCCAAGCCCCCACCATCACATCAACAGAGTCAAGGGACTCAAGACAGCATGAGTACTCCGACGGACAGGTGGGTAGACCAAATCCAATGTCTTCATCAAACGCTTTGATAAGGTGACACTTTCTTCTTGTGATTTGTAAATATTGTTCAAAAGCTTACAAATGTCAACACGAATGAGCCTATGACACATTTACTCGCCATATCGAGAAGAATCATCTGGTGGAATTTGTTAGTTAGATCTACTTAATTACCTACATTTTCATCACAATTTGGAACGATGTCTGGACTCTGGAGAAACATGACACATGACGTCTTGGAGAAAATGGTTCGATCATGATGAACCAGTCTCAAAGGTCAATATCAATGGGAAATGATCATGTCTTGGAAATCATTGGGGTTGGAACCATCAAATAAAAAACTTTGATGGCATTATTCGCACTATACAGGAGGTATGACACGCGAAGGCATGATAAATAATCTATTTTCCTTGGGGAAATTAGATTATATTGAGTATATCATGTCAGGCCCCGTGCTAATTACTCAAGATAATAGCACAATTAAGCACATAATCAAGGAAGCGTAAAAATCGGGCTTAAAAATTTTCGAAATACTTTAGGCCTGAACTTAAAATCAAACATTCAAAATATCCATAATCAAAATATGAGTTGATTTAGACTCATACCAATCAGGTAACAACAATAAATCTCAAATAGAATACAGATCCCCAATACATAGTAACACGGGGCATACCCCCGGTTCAATACATAAATGTATAACTGGGACTCAAGGGAAAGGGGATCGACCAGCTGAACCTCCACTCTGTCCAGCTTGGTTACCTGAAGATCCTGCAAATGGGTAACGCAGACCCAAACAACACAAAAGCAGGAAAACAGATACGAGGTCAAGCCTCAGTACGAAGAGCTAATCAAAACAGCTAATCATGCAACATGCTATAATCAATGCTATGAAATGCATGAGGGCTATCAAAGATCGGATAGCTAGACCAGTGTATCAACTGGCAATCATCTCAAGCGAGCCTCTATACCACGCACAGCAAATCGGCCGGTGGAAATCATCGGTCCGTGATCATCAGAGCCCGTCAGCCCATCACAGCTCGATGGTAGACACTCGAATCCGGTAGTCACCACTCCGATGATAGCGTTGGACTTTTCAGGCACGACAAGTCAGTCGGCCAGTCACAACGTGGCTCTCAATCAGGTCATCAATCAATCTATCAGGCTCAATATGTATGCATTAATGCCAATCAATAATCAATGCCAATGCATACAAATCAGTACGTGAAAACAGAATGTAATATTCAGTCAATTCAACAAACTGTTACACTTAATTTCACAGAATCATATCAGCGGTCATCATAACATCGCTCATAGCTATGTTCACGCTCAAA
>KQ990573.1:162105-234862 GCA_001598015.1 Dorcoceras hygrometricum | reverse complement strand
TCTGTATTGAGTTGAGTAAACTTCTATTTTGAGTATCGAATATTTTGAATGATTTGAAGTTCAGGCCTTTGTATTTCGAAAAATTTTTAAGCCCTGATTTTAAGCTTCCGTAATTATGCGCTTTTATTGTGTTAATTGTTAGAAATTAGCACGGGGCCTGACAGTGAGGAATCAGGTTTTGGATTAGGGATAAATCATATTTTCAGATTTCGAATTTTAGGATGTTGGGTGAAATCCGTTTGGAATTTGGAGTTGAATTGTAGAAATTATGATAGAAATCTGATTTCCTTAGTAACGCTTGATTTTAGCGCAAGCGGAGAGGTCTGGTGAGTGAGATCTATTCGCTAAAGTTATCGGGTGAAATCTGGTCGTGTTTGGAGTTGAAGTGATGAAGTTATATTAGAAATCTGGTTTTCCTACATGTTAGATTGCCGCGAGATTTAGATGAAACGATGTCGTGTTGGTGAGGTCTGGATGACCAAGAGTGAAGCGCTTGCATTTCGTAATTTCGGATGTCAATGCGAGTCAACGCAATTTGAATTGGTGAGAGATCTGCTAGCGTTTGAGAGATCTGGTCCCTTTCGTGTTTGAACGCGGGTGGGCGTTCGCGTGAAGAGATCTGCTGACGTAAGCAGATTTCACGTGTTGGTCAACATGTAGAGTTGACATCTGGTTTAGCGAGTAGCGAGAGAGCTGGTTTCGCGTGAGAGACCTGGTGGAGTTAGCGCGTCGTGTGAGATGGTGACACGTGTAAGTCAACGAGATAGAGTTGACGTCTGAATTGAGCGCTAGTGTTGTGCGTCGAGGAGAGATCTGTTTTTCCTTTACGTCGTCGTTTTGGACTTGCACGCGATTGAGCGCTGAGATCTGTTTTATTGGAACGCTGCCGTTTGGTGTTGTGCGCGAGCGTGTTTTGCTAAGCGTGAAGTCTGATGGGATTTAGCGCCAGATTGAGAGATCTGCTTTGCAATTGCGAGCGACGTAGGAATCTGTTTTTGTCGGTGATTGACTTAGACAGTAGCGATTCATTTGAGGATTTAAATACAAGTGTTGAGTTACACTTAGAGTATTTTGCACCCGATATTTCTTATCCTCTTCCTCCTTTGAAACCCTCGACTTGCTACTGTTCACCGTAGCTTTCTACCACCGATTCTCGTCGTTTCCAGCCTCTGTTTTTGATAATCTTGGTGGCGTTGGACTCCCCTAGCTTAGATCTTTCGATTGCTACCCATTAGAGAACCTGAATTAGCGTCGGAGAAGAATGGCGAAGCTGCTGTGTCTTCGTGCCGCGAGATCTGTGCGTCCTCCTGCTAGCGTGAGCTTTTGGGTGAGCATCCTTTATTGTTCTGAGCTTTAATCTTGTAGTTAATTCCTGCGTAGACTTGTAGAACTTGAGCATGGTTCTGGCCGTAGGTGTTTATGGGTTGTTGTTCAGATTTGAGCTAAGATATTAGCTACCTTGTACAGATTTCTGCCCCTTGAACCTTTCTGCCGTGAGTTTTGTACCAAAAGAATTCTGCTTCTTCAGGCCGTGAGTTATGCCGTGCCTTGTATTGAATCTGTGAGGTAGAATTGTGAGACTTAAGGTACGATTTGAGCAGCTCTAAATAGCTTGACGCGTGAACATGGCTGTATTTCCTTGCTATGAAATCTGTTGGTTGGCTGTTGTGATTTTACGTGAACCAGTTTGCTAAATGGTTTGAGTTTATGCACTGTTTTACGTATTGGGCATTGTATGCATTGAGCACTGATATTGATTGGCATACATGCATACATATTGAGCCTTTGACAGATTGATTTGATGACCTGATTGGGTGTCACGTTGTGATTGGCTGACTGATGAGTCGTGCCTACAAAGTCCAACGCTATCATCGGAGTGGTGACTACCGGATTCGAGTGTCTACCACCGAGCTGTGATGGGCTAACGGGCCCCGATGATCACGGACCGATGATTTCCACCGGCTGATTGGACGTGCATGGTATGAGTCGTGCCTACAAAGTCCAACGCTATCATCGGAGTGGTGACTACCGGATTCGAGTGTCTACCACCGAGCTGTGATGGGCTAACGGGCCCCGATGATCACGGACCGATGATTTCCACCGGCTGATTGGACGTGCATGGTATGGAGGCTTGATTTGATTTGCCAGTTGATGGACTGGTCTAGCTATCCGATTCTTTGATAACCTCATGCATTCATAGCATTGACTTATGACATGTTGCATGTTAGCTGTTTTGATAGCTCTTCGTACTGAGGCTTGACCTCGTATTTGTTTTCCTGATTTTGTGTCTTGGGTCTGTGTTACCCATTTGCAGGATCTTCAGGTAGCCAGGCTGGACAGAGTAGTGGTACAGCTGATCGGTCCCCGTTCTCTTGAGTCCCAGTCTACTTCTATTATGTATCGAACCGGGGGATGCCCCGTGTTTCTATGCATTGGGGAATTGTATTAGACTTGAGATTTACTGCTACCTGGTTTGTATAAGTTTGAGTTAACTTATATTTTGATTATCGATATTTTGAATGTATGTTTTTACGCTCAGGCCCAAATGATTTCGAAAAATTTTTAAGCCCTGATTTTAGCTTCCGTATTTATGCGTTTATTATGTGTTAATTGTGAGTAATTAGCACGGGGCCTGACATAGATACTCTGCTTCAGCTGTGGATGTGGCAATCCAAGTCAGCTTCTTACTGAACCAGGAAATC
Organism: Dorcoceras hygrometricum; assembly: GCA_001598015.1. Taxonomy (NCBI): domain Eukaryota; kingdom Viridiplantae; phylum Streptophyta; class Magnoliopsida; order Lamiales; family Gesneriaceae; genus Dorcoceras; species Dorcoceras hygrometricum. Next base: position 232,160 of record KQ990573.1, on the reverse strand, counting down.
AAACGATCTCCCAAGAATTGACAAGTCCCACTTGTGCTATGCCTATCAATCCTGCAACCTGCGTAATCTGCATCACTATAACCAATTAGTTGAAAACTAGAGTCTTTGGGATACCAAAGACCCACATTGGAAGTTCCTTTCAAATATTTTAAAATCTGTTTCACTGCAATGTAATGAGATTTTTTGGGCTCAGCTTGGAATCTAGTACACATATAGACAGCAAACATGATGTCTGGTCTGCTAGCAGTAAAGTATAGCAATGGCCAATTATACCATGATACAATGATACCTCTATTGCAGTTCCAGCTTCATCTTTATCCAACTTGATTGAAGCACTCATCGGGGTTGCTGCTGCTGAAAAATTCTCCATGCCAAACTTCTTCAGCAGTTCTTTCGTGTATTTAGCTTGATTGATGAAGATCTCATTCTCAAGCTGTCTAACTTGTAAACCCAGAAAGAACGTCAGCTCTCCCATCATGCTCATCTCAAACTTGTCCTGCATCAGCTTAGAAAATTTTTGGTATAGTTGGGGTTAGTTGACCCAAAGATAATATCATCAACATAGATTTGTACCAACAGGACATGATCATTCTTAACAAATTTAAATAACGTCTTATCAATGGTGCCTATCACAAAATCATGATCAATCAAGAATTTAGATAGTGTGTCATACCAAGCTCTGGGTGCTTGCTTCAACCCATATAGAGCTTTATCCAATTTATATACGTGATCTGGATATGTATGTTCACGAAGCCAGGAGGTTGTGCAACATAACTTTCTCAGTTAAGATGTCATTAAGAAAGACACTCTTCACATCCATTTGAAAGACCTTGAAGTCTTTATATGCAGTATATGCAAGAAACATGCGGATGGCTTCTAGTCTAGCTACTGGAGCAAAGGTCTCATCGAAATCTATTCTTTCTAGTTGTCTAAAGCTTTGAGATACCAGTCTAGCCTTGTTTCTAACTACTACACCATCCTCATTCAGCTTACTCCTAAAGACCCATTTAGTTCCTATCACTGAACGGTTAGTAGGTCGAGGAACTAATTGCCACACGTTATTTCTTTTAAATTGGCTAAGTTCATCTTGCATAGCATCTATCCAGCTTGGGTCTGCTAAGGCTTCTTCTATCAGCTTTGGTTGTATATGCGAAATGAATGCTGAATTGAAGTACTCATGCATTAGCTGGCCTCGTGTGCGAACAGGAGAGTGAATGTTACCTATGATCTGCTCGGATGGATGATTTATATTCCACTGAAGGTTAGATCCAATTGGATTTGCTCCTTGTTCTGCTTGAAGGTCTGGCTGAATAGCTTGATCTTGGTTATCTGACACCAATTGATATGAAATTTGTTCCAGATTTGAACTAGATACCAATTGATGAGATTCGTTGATAGCTTGAGCAATTGAAGATGGTCTGGACACCAATTGATGTACTGTAGGATCTGCTTGTGTATCCACTTGTGCAGTAGTTGGTTCAGCATTGGCAGCTGGCGCGCTAGTTGAGATCTATTCCTGCACTAGGTCAACGTTAGTCAAATCAATGACTACTGTGTTATCTGTCAGGTCTGCTTGCGCGTTATCATGTGGTGTGTCTAGTGCTGGTTGGGGATCGGCTGTGCATCGAATCTGAGGCACTTCATCACTTGATTCATCTAAGCTGGTTGATTCCAGACGTGTGCACAGATCATGTAAGCTCGCAGCTGAGTTGTAACGAAAGCTAGTTTCATCGAACACCACATGAGCTGATTCTTCAACCGTCAAGCTCGGGTTGTTAAACACTCTGTAGGATTTGCTCACGGCTGAGTATCCAAGAAACCAACCTGCATCAGATTTGGCATCAAAGGCTGTTAGGTGCTCACATCTGCACCCAAACACCCTGAAATAAGATATGTCAGGTTTCGTGCCACTCCAAATCTCATATGGGGTAACTCCATGATTCTTATTAATCATTGATCTGTTTTGAGTGTAGCAAGCTGTGTTAACTGCTTCTGCCCAGAATAATTGAGAAATATCGGAACATGCAATCATAGATCGAGCAGATTCTTTTAAAGTACGATTTCTCCTCTCAGCCACCCCGTTCTGCTGAGGAGTTCTAGCTGCTGAAAGCTCATGCTTTATTCCAATGTATTCCAGATAAGAGGATAGCTTATGATTTAAAAACTCAGTACTTCTATCACTCCTTATCCGGTTGACAGTACAAGATTTGTCATTTTGTAAATGTTTTAAAAAGCTTAATCAGCTGGTCAACGGTCTGGACTTTTGATTTTAAAAAACAACACCCATGTAAATTTTGTAAAATCATCATCAACAACAACCAGGGTGTAATTTGTTCCCCCTAATCTCGTTACGGGTATGAGACCAAAAAGATCCATATGTAAAATCTAATATTCGGGAAGAACGATGACCATTTTTCTTTTTGAAAGTAGACCGAATTTGTTTTCCCAGCTGACATGCTGCACAAATCATGTCTTTAGAAAAGTTTATTTTGGGCATACCAGAAACCAATTCAATCTTACTCAATTTGGCAAGTTTTTTGAAGTTCAGATGGTTCATCCTCTAGTGCCACAGCCAGCTCTTGGAAGAGTCAACTTCTAGGCAAATCTGTTTAGATCCCAGATGCTCTGACCAGTTGACAATGTAGGTATTCCCCGATCTGTTTCCTACTAAAACTGTCATCCCATCTGGATTTGAACTTTGCACGTGTGCTTTTGAAAGTTAACCGTGTAACCATTGTCACACAGCTGACTTATACTAATAAGATTATAGCACAAATTCCAACAACTAAAATATCATTAATTGAAAGATTACCATGGGTAATCTTACCCTTACCCACAGTGTTACCATGAGAATTGTCGCCAACTACAATTTTAGGTCCTTTGTGTGGCATCATATCTGATAACAACTTTGAGTTACCAGTCATGTGTCTCGCACAGCCACTGTCCAGATACCATATGCTTGATTCATATGAAGCTCTTTACCTGCTATCCTGCAATCATGAAACTAAACTTTTGGTAGCCAATTTTACTTGGGTCCAAATCGGATTACCCCTTTCGGGACCCATACTTGAATTACCTTTACAGTTTTCCCAATATGGATATCCACTAGGGTTCGTGCAGAAATCTTATGTGATCTGTTGAGATTTGGCTTTGTACTTTGACCATTCAGATCACGTTTGGTCTGAACCTTTACCCATACAGATTTGGCCTTCGTCGAACCACACCTTTGCTGGTTTGGAACAGACGACTTGGATCCAGCTTTCACTTTGTCCTTCTCAAGTCTGTTCGTTAGCCAACTAGGCTTGCTGTTCTCAGGCTTGGTATAACCAAAACCTTGTTTTCCCTTATGGTTCAGCTGTCCCGTGGTCTGGTCATCATACTTAACCGACTCACACACATCATGTGTCTCACAGGCTTTGACAAAATTCATTTTCTTGAACTTATCATTCGACAGATTTGACTTAGTACTGGTTTCCCCAGAGCTGCTTTCACCAAAACTGAAACCTAAGCCAGATTTATCATTAAAATGCTTCTGGTTCTCATGCAGCATGCCTAAGGAAACAGAAGACTTAGTCCAGGAGCTCATCACTTGAGTTAATCTCTCATTTTCAGATGAGAGCTCACAGGACTTTGTTCTCAAAAGATCATTCTCAATCTTCAGCTTACTCAACTCTGTTTGTAAACTGTCAGTATCCTCAAGATGAGCAGTGCTTGATTCAACTGAACTATTTTTCAAACATCCGTTTTCAGCTTTGATCTCATCGAATGTCTGAGATAGATTTTGGTACTCATGGACCATTTCGTTGAGTGCATTGATAAGGTCCTCTCGTGTAAATTCACTATTGGAAAAGTCAAATACCTCATCATCTGTTGTTTGGTTGGCCATCAAGCAGTGGACATCTTCTTGCTCACTCTCGCTGGATGAACTGCTTGATATTGTCTCCGAATATGAGTCCGCCCAGTTCTTGTTACTTTCCTCAGCAACAAGCACTTTACGATCGTTCTTCCGGTTGGGCCTCTTCTCAAATCTGGTCCTCTTTCTTTCTGTGGATCTCTCTTTGGATTGCTCTCTAGATATCTTGTCATCTTTCTTGGGCCTGTTACAGTCTGCTACGAAATTCCCTGGTCTGCCACAATTATAACAGTTTTGATCAGTAGTAATCTTGTCAGATTTATGAACATTGTTATAATTGAAAGAAGGGTTGTGAGTTCTTCTCATGAATTTCCCAAACTTCTTGACGAAGAGGTACATGACATCGTTGCTCAATTTCTCTGCTGTCTTGCTAGGTGAGAATTGTTCAGATGTTGTTGCAGCAAGAGCCTTGGTTGGTTGGGAGGTCGATGGTCCAGCCTCAGATCTGGTTTCCGGCTCAAACTCATATGCTTTCATATTTGCGAAGAGATCGTGTAGTTCAAGATTGTTCAGATCCTTAGAATCTCTAATCGCCATTGTCCTAACATCCCACTCCCTCGACAGTGCTCTCATCACTTTGAGGGCTAGTTCTCTGTTGGAGTATTCTTTCCCAGACTAGTCAGCTCGATCACAACAGCACTGAATGTCTCATTAAATTCCGCTGTTGGAGTATTCTTTCCCAGACTAGTCAGCTCGATCACAACAGCACTGAATGTCTCATTAAATTCCGCCATGGTCTCGTGTTCTCGCATCTTTATCAACTCATATTTCTGTTGAGCAACAGTTAGCTTGGTCTCTTTGGTCTCGTCGTTGCCTTCACAGATTTGCGTCAACTTCTCCCAGATCTCCTTGGCAGTGGCGCAGGTCTTTATCTTGCTGAACATGTTTTTATCCAGCGTCTTATATAGAATATCCTTCACCACATTATCCAAGTTTGCTTTCTTCTTGTCCTCTGCTGTATACTCCATTATGTTTTTCTCAATCTATTGTGGAGTACCAGCAGTAATCTCCATAGACGTATTTGCCTTCATTATCTTCATCGGTCCGTCTGTAATCATGTACCACATGTCATCATCTTGCGCGGCCAAATGGGCTTGCATCCTGATCTTCCAGTCGTCGTACTCCTCCTTGGAAAACATTGGAGTTTTGTTGTGAGAAATAGACATATTTAAATATGTAAGCTCAAAGATCAGATTGTTCAATAACTGAGAGTTTCAGGCTCTGATACCAATTGATAGGATCAATGGAATCGAAAATATAGTTTAAATAATCTTAGGAGTTCAGAAGGGGGGGGTTGACTGACATCCTTCTATTTTTGATTTTTCGAAACCTTAAATTGCTTTGACAAGCTTCTCTTAAATCAGATCTGAGTGACCATATATGAGGCTCTCAGTCCAATTTGTTTTCTCGGTTAACAAATATTGTGCGGAAAGAAACCGATTAAACAGTGAACAGAGTTGAGAGTTTATTTGTGGAAGTTCGGATCTGAAGATCCTACGTCTCCCCTTCTTCCTTTCCACTAGACGATTTGATGTGTACAGCTTTTGTAGACACCCGATCAGTCAATCCACGCTACAAGTGAACTCCTAGCAACCACAATCTACGCAGATACCACTGCTGATTACAATCAAATGATTTTTCGAACTGCTTCATACAACAAGTTTGTTACAGACTCTAATCTGATTTTAAAAGGAACACGATACAATAGAGTTCTGTAAATCTTCTGATTTCTATACAATGAAATTTGTTTACAAATGTAAACCAGAAGTGAATCTCGAAGATTAAGTCTGATAAGAACCGAACAAAAAAATTCTTCGAGATTTTGAAGACCGGGATTCAAATTTTGTGAGAGATAGCGTTTGAAAGTTTGCGGAGAACTTTTATCGTTGAGAGAATCACCAGCGTAACCAGAGAGCTTCTCGTTTGAATTCTTCAGCTATATATACTCTTCCATCTTCAAAGGTCATTAATTGAGCCAGTAGACACAAACCTTGTTTGCATATCTTCATCGTATCAATGCATTAAATTCTCCATTAATGCTATGCAAAGGTCGGTCGGCTGTTGTCAGAGCTTTATTGACTTTATACCCAAAATAGGTAAACATCGTATAAACCAATTCTGCGTCCTGCAAAATATTCTCCAAATAGCTCTGAACTTGAGTCTCTTTCATCCACTTTGTCTAACAGGCTTTATACGATTGAATCTCGATCGTTAAATCCTTTGGAATGTATAGTTGTTAAATCTGAAACTCAAATCTGTTTCGTCGCTGAGATCTGAAATCTGCTCTCAAATATATAAGCTTTTCTTTCTTTTTCTATTGTGTATCTTCCCCCTGTAACTTCTTCATAACTGTATAACTGTCAGATATGAGTTCTCTCCTTTACGAGTCTTCCTTCTGTATAGTTGTTAAATCTGAAACTCAAATCTGTTTCGTCGCTGAGATCTGAAATCTGCTCTTCAAATATATTAAGCTTTTTCTTTCGTTTTTCTATTGTGTATCTTCCCCCTGTAACTTCTTCATAACTGTATAACTGTCAGATATGAGTTCTCTCCTTTACGAGTCTTCCTTACTTTTCTTTAAAAAATATCTTCAGATATGAGACTCCCTTTTTGTTTCTTTAACTTAACCATGGTCAAATCTGAAATCTCTCTTCTTTACGAATCTTCTTCCTTTATCTTTTCTAAAACAAAAAACTGCCAGATCTGAATTTCCAAAATAACTGAATATCTGAAATACCCTGTTCTGATCTGACTCTATGTTTCTGAAATTTAATACCCTCGGATCTGATCTATTCTCATCTGAATATATATGCTCGGATCTGAATATCTCTGTTCCCAAATCTCTCGAATATGAGATTACCCGAATACTCAAATATGATATACTCTGATCCGAAATCTTCAACCCGAATAACTGAGATCTGAAATACTCTATTAAAATACGCTCCGCTCTTCTCTGATATGATATACTTATCTTGATAGCATGAAGTCCAGATCTGAAATTCTTACTTCCCCAGAAAGCTCGATTTACTTAAGATCCAGATCTGAAATTCTTACTTCCCCGAAAGCTCGATTTACTAAAGATCCAGATCTTAGTCTTAAGTTCAGTTATTAGTCTAGTTTTCGTTATCACCAAAACTTATAAATTTTATCTTAGCAGATCTGGCTCATATTTCCTCAACATTGACACATGAATTACATCATGCATCGCTGCTAACTCAGCAGGAAACTGCAAACGATACTCCATGGATCTAGTACTTTCAATAATCTCAAACGGTCTAATGAATCTTGGAGTTAATTTACCCTTGAGCCCAAATCTCATCACGCTCTTGAAAGGAGAAAATCTCAAAAATACTCTATCACCGACTTGAGATTCCAAAGGCCTACGCCTTCTGTTAGCATAGCTAGCTTGACGATCTTGTGCAGCCTTCATTCTACTCCTGATCAGCTCAATCAGATCTTTCATATGCTTCACAAACTCAGGGATAGTGATGGTCCCGAAAAACAACTTAAACAGCTCTGATACCACTTGAAGGTCCCGAAAAACAACTTAAACAGCTCTGATACCACTTGAAAGGACCGAAAATCACTTAGCAGCGCTGCTTTGAAAGGTTAATAAAAATTTTGCGCTGCTAATCAAAGGTTGAGGTGCAATACCTCTTGTTCTTGAACACATAAAAACTCACCAGAAGAGCACCGGAGACAGATCTGGTATGATTTAAAAATCATGCGGAAAATACCAGAACTGAATCCTAATATTTTAAAACAACTCAAACAGATTTATGTACAACATAAATCTGTTCGAGACTTGCAAGTGCTTGTGTGCTGAACTGTATGCGATGCTAAGTATAAAATTCAAGTGCTGAATTGTTTTGCGTGCGATGCTAAAGTAAATATGCAGGTGTTGAAAGCTTTAAAGAAATGGACCGATACACAGCAGATTTGTTTCTGGAAGTTCGGATCTCAATGTCCTACATCTCCCCTTCTTCCACCTCGGAAGGATCCACTAGAAGATTTGATCTTACAACTCGTGTACAGACCCGATCCCACAACCAGCAGCTGTGAGAACTCCTACACCTCAACAATGCACACCAGCCGCAACTGTGTGACTAACTACATACACATGAGTTTTACGTCATCGTGCTTGGATGGTAACTGTTTGAAACGTTTTGAGATTCATTCACTAATACAATGTGAATGAATCTCTGTGTGAGATTTGATACAATGAAACGCTCAACTCTCTGTTTCTCACACACTAGGAAAATTGCTTCTACACAAGCCACACCAGCCGCAACTGTGTGACTAACTACATACACATGAGTTTTACGTCATCGTGCTTGGATGGTAACTGTTTGAAACGTTTTGAGATTCATTCACTAATACAATGTGAATGAATCTCTGTGTGAGATTTGATACAATGAAACGCTCAACTCTCTGTTTCTCACACACTAGGAAAATTGCTTCTACACAAGCTAATTAAAACTCAGCAATCGACTCTCGTGAAAGCTCCTCTTTAATGGCGGTCGATTGCTTCGTCTTTCTGTTCATTTTCCCTCTGCTGGTGCACTGTGCAATCAATGTGTTTTCTGCGACAGCCTCACAGCTACACCAACGTACTCTCGTCTTTTCGTCAATATTCTTCAATGGCGCTTCTCGCAAATATATCCTCTGTTTGAAATATGGCCGTTAGACTGTAGATTCAAATCTTTTCTGCGCTTGTCAAGGCCAAATTGTCGTCTTTCCATTTCCGTGCAACGCTCCTCTGTCAATTGTACTATTTCCCAGAATAGTACAAATCTTGTTCCCTTGAATTGAGGCAATTGCACGACTCTATTTCAGCCATTGATTCTTTCCATCTTGAGCGTTGATTGCGTCGAATGGCTGAATGTCATTACTTCTTCGCAACTATCTAGTCTTCACTCTTCTTTGCGTTGCGTCTGAATCTTCAAATACTGCGACTGGATATCTTGCGTCTGGATTGTAACTCTCCACTACATCTGCTTTCTTGCGGCTGGATTCCATGTCGACTGGATAAACAATGCGCTGTAGCTTGCGACTGGTACATTATCTTGCGACTGGATTCATAGCAACAGCTGGTTCATTGTAGCTCACGACTGGATGTGCTGTTGCTTGCGTCTGGTTGTCCAGCAGGTGGTAACGATATTCTTGCAGCTGGTTGTCCAGTCGTTGGTTTCAAATGCTTGCGACTGGACTTCCCACGACTGGGTAGATCAAACGATGTCATATCAACTTATTCAAACGACATCGTTTGCTAAGCATCCTCGACTGGTTGAATATAACGCTGAAGCTCTCGTCTGGATATACTGTAGCTGCCAGCTGTTATCTTGCGACTGCTGGTTATCAACGCAAAGAGCATCTGCTGAATCTTTAGCGCGAAGGCAAAACACTGTCGTATCAACTTATGTAAATGACATCGTTTTGCTATCGCTCTCTCCAAGTACCAACTGCTGGCGAATAGTAGCTTGCGACTGGATTTCCTCCTCTACGACGTCGCTTCTCTCTTGCGTCTGGATGTACAAGCTACCTGCTGGTTGTGATGACATCACTGCTGATGTCATCATCGCTGATCCAGCTTTCTCTTTGCTTCAACGCCTGCTTGCACAACAGCTGATCTCTCTTCATCTGCTGAACTCTAATCATCTGCTGATTTATATGCGCTTGCGCTACTGCTGGTCTTTCTTCATCTGCTGAATCTAACCATCTGCTGATTCTTTAGCACGACGTCGCTTTCTTCACTGTTACGTTTGCTGTTGTCAGCTTCTTGTTCAACATTGCTCATCAGCTGTCAACAGCTTCTTGAATAGCGACTGTCAACAGATTCGTCAACAGTACTTATAATCTCGACTGCTAACAGATTCGTCAACAGTAATAAGAATCGCGACTGCTAACAGATTCGTTAACAGTAATATGAAGCGCGACTGCTAACATATTTTGTTAACAGTAATAAGAATGGCAACTGTCGACAGCTTCGTGAATAGTAACTTACAACAGCTTCGTCAACAGTAACTTGCGACTGGAATCTTCTTCTACGACGTCGCTTCATCTCTTGCGCTTCTCTACTCATCTGCTGATAGCTTTTGCTTAACTGCTGATCACTATAGCTCACTGCTGATTGTGATGACGTCATCCTTGCTGCTCACAGCTATCTCCATTATATGTGCTGACGTCATCACTGCTGTTACCAGCTCTTGTTAGCGCTCCAGCTGGTTCAAGCTCTCTAAACAATAATCACATCTGCTGGTCTGAATTGGACTCTGCCAGATTATGAACAACTGATTCAACTTTGGACGTCTCCATTGCTAATCTATAAGTAGAATTGTTAGAAACACAATAACAGGTTTTGTGTAATTCAAAACTTAATCAGGATCTGTCAAAACAGATCCATCAATCTCTCCCTTTTTGATTTACACAAAACCTTAAATCAACGATGCATGTTCTAACAGATAGATAGTTGTTTCTCTCCAACTTCTTCCCAGAAAATCGATGATCTGCAATTTCTGCCGTGCAAATCTTCAAATGGGGCCATCCCGATAGTTACTTGGTAGCTGTTATTATATTAAAATTCAACCAGGGATAAAGAATCATGCCAGCCATCACTGAAATACATAATAACATCTCACAGCATATCTTCCAAAATCTTTATGGTCCTCTCAGATTGGCCATCTGCCTGAGGGTGATACACCGACTCATAGCCAATCTTGAACCCATTGCTGCTTGCAAACTCTTCCAGAATCTGGAAGTAAATCTACGATCTCTATCAGACACTACCGACACCGGCGTTCCATGCAATCTAATCACATGGTCAATGTACAGTCTTGCCATCTTCTTTATGGAACACCTTACGTCATATGGAATGAAGTGGGCTGACTTAGAGAGTCTGTCAATCATCACCCAAATCGCATCACATCCCCTGTTTGAAAGAGGTAAATGGGTCACAAAATCCATGGAAACGTGCTCCCAATTACACTGAGACACTTCTAAACTTTTTAGATATCCCCCAGGTCTCATTCTCCCAGCCTTGACCTGTTTACAGTTAAGGAATCATGCTACAAATCCAGAAATATCATTCCTCATGCCTTCCCACCAGTAGTGAGACTTCAAGGCATGGTACATCTTCTTCTCACCTTGATGCACACTATAATGACTATAATGGGCCTCGTTCAAGATAGTTTCTTTAAGGTCTATCAGACTCGGAACCACTAATCTATCACAAAATCTCAGACATCCATCAGAGGCAACAGTAAAATCATCCGACTGACCATTCTGGGCCTTCATCCTCAGCTCATGGATTTACGGTTTAGTCCTCTATTCTTATCTAATGTCTGCTACTATCTGTGGTTCAACCTGAAAAGAATAAAATACAAAATGCTGATCATCCGGCTGGAAACGCCATCCCAAAGTCCCCAAATCCTCATGGAGTTTTGATATATTCAAAGATGTTAGCAGCGCTGGTTGTGCCTTTATACTCAAGGCATCCGCCACTAAGTTCATTCGTCCAGGATGATACTGAATGTCAGGCCTCGTGCACACATCAGATTAAAACCACGCAAACATAAATGGAAGCTACTAAAAAGTGGTTAAAATTTTTGCTTTTGGCTTGACTGAAAGATAACATAATTTAAAATACAAGATACTTAAAATAACCTCAATTTATAAATCCACAACAGCACAAACATTCAAGTACAACAAATTCCCAACGGCTGAATACAACACAAGTACTAAGAGACTGATAGCTATATAGATCTAAGCATCACCCGGGACATCCCACCCGCGGTGATACCAGTGCATATAGATAATATACATAACTGGGACACTCTATCTACCTCCTGGGGCACCTACAGCTGGGTCAAAGCTGTTGGCGCAGCGGCGGATCCGGATCCCGCTCCCGAGGCACAGCGGAAGATTTTAAAATTTGGACCCGGGAACGGTCAATACATAGTATAAACAGCAATTAAACATTCATAGGATGTTTAGTTTGGTACCTTGCTGGCGTCTAGGCGCCTGGCTCCGACCAATTTCACGAGGAAATCGGCACTTCAACGGTAGGCGGTTGTCGTTCTCCTAATCCAGTCCACGACTGAAATCTCGATCCCTTCGTCGGTCTGCACTAGAAAATGTGACGAATATTTCACGGATGTAATCTCCTCATCGAGACGGTCAGAACAAGTCCGACGGCAAGGAGAGGCGGCAGGCGGCAACGGCAAGGAGAGGAGGCGGCCGTGAGGAGTGGGAGAAGGGAGGGAGGCGTGCTCTAGGGTTTGTGGAGTCTTCGTCAATGCAACCCTAAGGCCCCTATATATAGACTTTCTATGGGCTTGAACCGGAACAATGGGCCTGGGTCGGGCCCAGTCCCAGAGTGCACATTCGTTTCAAGTCCATCACCGTGGGTCCATCATAATCCCGCAGTACTTGTGTGACCCTCAATGGTTCAGGGATACAGCTAGTCGTGGGCCCACAACATGTGTGACTCCGAAATCACAATTTCGGACTGACCCATCGGATCATGGTAAAGCGTCTAGCAACATCGCCCCATGATCCCTAGGTATCACTGATAGTGCCTGCCAGAACCATTTGGTCATGGTTAGCGTACAGTACGGTCCTTTCAACACAAATATCCCAATCAGATCAACGACCATTGGTAAATCGAGAGTCGCTAGAGATCCAATAACCATGCATACATCTCGGAGATCAAATAGTGACATCGCGTGTTTTACTAGGTAAACTCATTTACCTAAAACACATCTAGTACTCTGGCCAGAGATTTATCACACTATTATCTCCTCAGATAGCATAGGATATCCACGCACAAGGGTGAGCGGTGAATCCTTGACAATGAAGCATCGACTCCTACATGCATCGGGACCTCACCCAATCCCGCCACCTGATGACCCCAACTGAGTCAGTAAACGGGTCAAAGTGAGGCACCTATCATATAGAGTCTCAATGACGTTTCGAGTAATGGGGGCTAATCTGTACAACCAAGACCTCGGACTTAATCTACTCGACAAATGGTAACCACTTGGAAAGTCCGAACGAGGGTAGTTCGATAGATCACCAGGTCACTATCCATCTGCATGCTCGGAACATCACAATGTTCCCTACCAATGAAACGTGGTACTTCACATCGCAGATTCTCGTCTCAAGCTCGGGCGGCCTTATCCTCATTTTGACGGCCCAATCGACTAGGAACGAGTTTAGAACACACGGTGACTATTAGATGTGTTTCATGATAGCCATCATATACACTATCACATCTAACATACACTATGGTACATTCTAGGTCTTTATCCAACACAATTTTTAACATTATAAAAATAATGAAGATAAATAATGCCATAAAAGAATAAGAATTTCATAAATAAAGATCGTTTTACAAAGAGTCAATAAGAACCCACAAGCCACAAGTTGGTTAGTTGGGCACCTACTCAAATAATCTCCCACTTGCCCTATAGCCAACTACTCATCAGACGCAGTACCATTGTTTCGCGATGTTTTCAAACAACGGTCCTGGAAAGAGCTTCGTAAGTGGATCGGCAATGTTGTCCTCAGAGGCGACTCTCTCGACTGCTATGTCACCTCTAGCCACAATATCCCGGATTATGTGGTATTTCCTCAGTATATGTTTGGATCTTTGGTGAGACCTAGGCTCCTTTGATTGCGCAACGGCACCCGTGTTGTCACAGTACACCGGGACTGGACCAACTCCTTCAGTGATTACACCCAACTCTTGGACGAAATTCCTCATCCAAACCGCCTCTTTAGCAGCAGCTGATGCTGCGATGTACTCAGCCTCAGTGGTTGAATCCGCGATGGTGTCTTGCTTGGAACTTTTCCAAGAGACAGCACCACCATTGAGCATGAATACAAAACAGAGGTTGACTTCGAATCATCCACATCACATTGGAAGCTAGAATCAGTGTAGCCTTCCAATTTCAGTTCACCACCCCCATAGACCATGAACATATTCTTAGTCCTCCGTAAGTACTTAAGAATATCTTTCACGGCCTTCCAATGCATTTGGCCGGGGTTAGCTTGGTAACGGCTCGTGACACTCAGAGCATATGTGACATCCGCTCTAGTTGAGATCATGCCATACATAATACTAACTATTGCCGAGGCATATGGCACACGTGTCATACTCTCTATCTCCTCATCAGTCTTTGGAAACATAGACTTAGATAGAGTGACCCCGTGGCACATAGGTAGGTGTCCTCTCTTGGACTCTTCCATAGAGAACCGCTTAAGTATGGTATCGATGTAGGTCGCTTGGATGAGTCCGAGCATCCTTTTCGATCTATCCCTATAGATCTGTATTCCTAGAATATAGGATGCTTCACCCATGTCCTTCATCGAGAATCTACTAGACAACCATACTTTAGTCGACTGCAACATTCCTACATCATTCCCAATGAGTAGAATGTCATCAACATAAAGTACAAGGAATGTCACAGCATTTTTAACTACCTTCTTATACACACATGGCTCCTCGGGATTTTTGATGAAACCAAATTCTTTAATTGCACCATATAGATCTCTTCCTTAATGTTTCCATTGAGGAACACAGTTTTCACATCCATTTGCCATATCTCATAGTCGTACCATGCGCTATGGCTAGTAGGATTCTAATTGACTTGAACATTACGACTGGTGAGAAGGTTTCATCATAGTCAACAACTTGTCTTTGAGTGTAACCTTTCGCGACCAGTCGTGCCTTGTAGGTCAGTACCTTACCATCAGGCCCAAGCTTTCTCTTGTATATCCATTTACACACAATAGGAACTATTCCTTCGGGAGGATTAACAAGGGTCCAAACTTGGTTTGAATGCATTGAGTCAATCTCAGATTGCATTGCTTCAAGCCACAAATTAGAATCGGCATCGGAAATTGCCTCCTTGAAAGTTCTTGGATCACATCCAATACTTTGATCACTTTGATCATATTCAAGGAGGAACCCATATCTAAACGGAGCCCTAGGAATCCTTTCAGATCTCCTAGGTGTGTCCATATCAATTATTGGCTCTTGAGATGCGGGAGACTCACTTGGTACTTCAGTTGGTTCTCGAAACTCTTCGAGTTCTACTATCTTGCCTTTTCTATCAAGTAGAAACTCCCTTTCTAGAAAGGTGGCATTTATGGAAACAAACACTTTTGTTTCACTGGGATAGTAGAAGTAGTATCCAATAGAGTTCTTTGGATACCCAACAAAGTAGCATAAGATTGATCTATTATCCAGCTTATCTCCCACTGTCTGCTTCACGTAAGCAGGACATCCCCAAATCCTCAAGTATGAGTATTTGGGCGGCTTGCCCATCCATATCTCATATGGAGTTTTATCCACCGCCTTGGTGTGGACATTGTTCAACAACATTACCGCCGTTTCGAGCGCATAGCCCCAAAACGAGGCAGGAAGTTCAGTGGAACTCATCATAGATCGAACCATGTCCATCAAGGTTCGATTACGATGCACCACTACACCATTGAGTTGTGGTGTGGCCGGAGGGGTCCACTGCGAGAGAATCCCATTCTCTTTGAGATAGTCTGGAAATTCGGCACTTAAGTATTCTCCACCTCGATCGGATCGAAGCGTTTTAATACTTTTTCCCAACTGATTTTCTACTTCAGTCTTGAATTCTTTGAACTTTTCAAAGGATTCAGACTTGTGCTTCATTAAGTACAAGTACCCATACCTAGAGTGATCATCGGTAAATGTGATGAAGTATGTGTGACCGTACTTAGTACCAATGCTAAGTGGACCACACACATCAGTGTGGATCAAATCCAGTAGGCCTTGAGCACGTTTAGGCTTGCCCATGAAGGGTTGTTTAGTCATTTTTCCCTTGAGACAAGACTCACAAGTCGGTAGGGAGTTAATATCAGACATATCAAACATGTCACTCATAACCAACTTGTTCATCCTACTCAAGGAAACATGACCTAACCTAGCGTGCCAAAGTTGTGCCGGGTTCAAGCTATCGTTTTTCCTTTTAATAGTTGTTGTATGTGTTTTCACATCACGAATTGGAACTTCTTTTAATTTTAAGGTGTATAGATCGTTTTCGCGTTCCCCAATTCCAATTAAACATTCATTCTTGTATATATTGCAAATCGAATTGGCAAAATGACAAGAATATCCATCACTATCAAGCATAGAAACAGATGATGTTCTTTATTAATTCATGGAACAAATTCCCCAATTCCAATTAAACATTCATTCTTGTATATATTGCAAATCGAATTGGCAAAATGACAAGAATATCCATCACTATCAAGCATAGAAACAGATGATGTTCTTTATTAATTCATGGAACAAATAAAACGTTTCTCAATAACAACTTAAAATTTGAAGATATAAATAAGTAAACATCTCCTATAGCTACAGCAGCAACCCTTGCTCCGTTGCCAAGCCTCAAGTGGGTCTCACCCTCTCTAAGACGTCGGCTTCTTGTCATTACCTGCATATCATTGTAGATATGAGATCCACATCCGGTATCAAGTACCCAAGAAGTCGAACTAAGAGACATATTTATTTCAATGTAGAACATACCTTTTGCAGTTCGCAACTGCTCGAGGTACTCCTTGCAGTTCCTCCTCCAGTGCCCAGGCTTGTGGCAGTGGTGGCAAACATCCTCAAATTTATTTGGCTTTGAAGTCCTTGCATTTGGTTTCTTGGCGGGCTTTTCCTCCTTCGCAGGGGCAGAACGCTTCTTACCCTTGCGTTTGGGCCCCTTCTTCGCAGAGTAAGAAGAGCCCATAAGGAGGACGGGCTTGTCCTTCTTTATGGTCCCCTCAAACACGACAAGCATGTTCACAAACTCTTCAAAGGTGGCTTCCAGCTTGTTCATGTTAAAGTTGACCACAAAGGGGTCGAATGCAGCAGGGAGGGAGAGGAGAAGCAGATCCACAGACAGCTCATGTGGAAGTGTGATATCAAGGCCCACTAGCTTCTCAATGAGCCCAATCATACGAACCCCATGCTCGCGGACCGAAGTCCCCTCGTGCATGCGGCTCGTCATGAGCTCCTTGATAGTAGTGAACTTCTCAGTCCGAGAGTTCTCCCCATACAGCTCCTTGATATGAAGGTGTATGTCAGCAGCATACACCGTCTTCACAAAACGCCGCTGCATTTCGTTGGACATCGATGCTATCATATAGCACCGTGACTTAAGCTCGTCGTCCCACCATTTTTCCAGCTTTTCCAGCTCCTCAGGACTGGCATCGGCAGGGGCTTCCTTCGGAGGTGTCTTCTCTGGCGTGTAGAGAAGTTTCTCCGAAGCCAAGACAATCTTGAGGTTTCAAAGCCAATTTTGGTAGTTCAAACCAGTGAACTTGTTGCTATCCAGTATAGCAGCAAGTGGATTTTTGATTGAAGACATTGTAATAGCAGTTTATACTGAAGATAAAAACAGACATGCATTACTAACTATTCATGAAAAACGCTAAGACATAAAACATGGTCATTTAGTTTTATGAATTACCCTCCCACTATTTTAACGATTTCACCACCCTCTAATGAAATCGAGAAAGCAGGTTTTCTTAGTGGGTAAACAGAGTCCAATCAAGAAATCATGGTCTCGAATAATATCAGCCAACCATGATCCTCAAAGGGTAGAGCCCAATTGCAACAGGTGCAACCTCCATGTATTTACCTCACGTCCAGTAAGGGCCCAATAATATGACGCCTATTACTATCACGTGTCAAGATGACCCATCAATGTTGAGTTGTGATGGACGGTCCCCTTAATGTCCCCAATAATATGAGCCAACGTTAAAGAGACTTCCAACCAACTCACAGCAAGTGTCAATGACGTGTACAGCTTTCCGGCATACATAACCCCCTCAATAATATGAGCCGGGCCATGTATACGGGTAGCATCGACGTACACCCATTGTTGATGGAAGGTAAGAAATTTTAAACAACATTTAAATTCCCTTAGATTATCGAATAAACTTTTAATCTTGATATAAATTTTAAATCAAATTTAAAATGAGGGATTTTAATTTTAAAATTTGGTCTCAATAATTTTTAAATCAAATTTAAAATCGTGGATTCAACAGATATATATCACATACATAATTGGGATAATCGATAAGCGAGAGCTATGTGATCCGTGGTTGCCAAGTACGGATCTAGGTCCAATCCTAGGTGACATGCAGTATGCAAATGCAATCCTATGACATAAGCTTCCAGTTTTACAAGTCTTCGGTCTTCAATATCTTTGATCATCATCTCCACCATCTTCAAAATTATCCTCCCACTAAGTCTAATATTTACATTTAAATAACCATGACAAATAGGGATACAATTTAAAGGGGTGGGAACGGGCCATAAACCAGGCCCACTTGGAATTGATATCAACAATATTACAACCAAAAATATGTAAAACCTAGCATACACCTAACACATTGAGCACGACTCTCGATCATCCCAAACATTATCAATTCAATTAATTGACATAAATAAAATAATCAAATCAAATTTGATATAATCCAACAAAATCGCATTTTAAATATAAAATCATATTTTATAAGTAAAATCTTATTTTGTCATTTTCAATTTGCATCAAATTGGGCTTAAAACAATTTTAGTTCCAAAATCTCAAAAATTTCAAAAATTAATTTTGGTCCGACCAAAAGGGCCCAATATCAAATATTGGCCCGAAAATCCCTCGGGCCGTCCGGGACAGGCCCGAAAAAACCCTAGAATTCATAAACGACCGTCGCATCTCCGCCTTGGAAACGCCGCACGGGCGGTGCACCACGGCCTGAACGCGTGCAGCACGCGTGCTGCATGCTGCGCGCGCTCCTGTGCGCAACGCGTGCGCACGAGGGCGGCCACCTGCACGCACAGCTCGTGCAGGTGGGGTGGCAGGTGTCGCACAGCACCGTGCGTGACGTGAACACACGGGTGCCGGCCAGCAGGCTCAACGCTCGCCGGCCAGTGCGCAACAGGAGCGCAACCCCTGCCGCAACGTGCGCACGGGGCATGCGCAACAAGTGCGCGAAGCCCGCCGCATGCACAATCGAGCGCATCCCGCCGCGTATCGTGCGTGGCAGTTGCGCACGGTGGCGTGCGGCGGCGCGGCCGCAGAAATTTTTTTTATTTTATTTTTTTGAAATCTGAGATCTGATGCAATACAGGTACAATATATGTATTGACAGATCCGAGCCAAAGCTCTGATACCACTGTTGGCGCAGCGGTGGATCCGGATCCCGCTCCCGGGGCGCAGCGGAAGACTTTAAAATTTTGGATTTTGGTGAAATCTGATTTGAGAATTTCATATCGCTCTTAGAATAATTCAGATTTTTAGTCGCAGGAATTAGCGGGTGAAATCTGCGCGAGAATTGGAGTTGAATTGGTGAACTTTAAGTAGAAATATGAATTCCTAGCGGTTTGAAGAAAAACGCTGTCGTTTTGTGAAATCAGACGTATCGCTATTGTGAGAAATCAGTTGTCGCACATTTCAGATGTCAACGCAAGTCAATGGTACTGTAGCGCCATCTTGGTGAAATCTGATTTGAGAATTTCATATCGCTCTTAGAATAATTCAGATTTTTAGTCGCAGGAATTAGCGGGTGAAATCTGCGCGAGAATTGGAGTTGAATTGGTGAACTTTAAGTAGAAATATGAATTCCTAGCGGTTTGAAGAAAAACGCTGTCGTTTTGTGAAATCAGACGTATCGCTATTGTGAGAAATCAGTTGTCGCACATTTCAGATGTCAACGCAAGTCAATGGTACTGTAGCGCCATCTGATGAATCTGATCAGTTGTTAATGGCGCGGGAGTGATGCGTCGTCGTTTCGCTATTCATTAGTAGAGCTTGAAGAGATATCTGCTGGAAGCAGTTGCGCGGATGCGAGGATTAACGAGAAAGCGACACGTGTTGGTCAACCTTTTGGTGTTGAATGCTGAATGGTAGCGCTATCAGCTGTTGCGTTGTGAGGAATTATCCCAGCTAAGTGACCAGCTATTCGTTTGAGGAACCAGTCGCTGATGAGAGGCGACGTCATTTTGATAAGTTAAAACGCAGCGTTTTTGGTGTAAAGCTTTTGATCAGCTGTTGGCAGCATTGGTGACGTGTCCTTTACGACGGCGTTTGAGTTGTTTAGCGCGACCAGCTGCTGGTTGTTTTGAAAGGAATCTGTCGTCAGCTGCTGGAGCGATGCGGTGTCTTTTTGATTAGTTGATGCGGCGTCGTTTTGATGTTCTTTTACGAATGCAACATCTGTTGGTTGCTGCTGATTTTTGTTGAGAGCAACTGCTGGTTTCTGTTGTAAGATATCTGTTGTTTTGATGTATGCTGATTAATTGAGAACAGCAGCTGTTGGATTTAAGAGATATATAGACAAGTGTTGATCGACACTTAGAATTATTCTGAACCCGGTATTTCTTATCTCCAATTCCAAACCCTCGTTCTAGCCACTGTTCACCCGAGCATTTCGTTCTTCGATCTTCGTCGATTTCAGCCTCTGTTTTGGACGATTTAGGTGGCGCTAGGTTCCTTGAGAGTTCCTTTTTCGATTGCTACCTTGTTAGTGGCTGTAGAACGAATTGAGGAAGAAGCGCAAAGTTGCTGATCATTCGAAGATTCTTGAGAAATCTGGTCCGGTTGTTCATTCGTTAGTTTTGAACTTTTGGGTAAGAGTTCTTCTTGGTTTTGAGCTTTGCCCTTATTGTTAATACCTACGTAGACTTGTAGAACCTGTTTGTGTTCAAGCCGTGGGTAGAATGATTAGAAGTTCAGACCTGGACTGGAAATTGATTTGAATTATGCGATGCTTTAGCAGATTTCAGCTCCTGGAAGTATTTCTGTCGTGGTTGAGGAAGCCCGGAGAAAGCTGGTAGCCTAGGCCGTGAGTTTCAGTGCCTTGTGAGAAATCTGTTGAGGTAGAATCAGCCGTTGAAGGTACGAATTGAGCATATTTAACAGCTTTGAGCGTGAACATGGCTGTAATTGATGTTGTGAAATCTGCTGATATGCTGCTGTGATTTACGTGATACAGCTTGTGAATTGATTGAGTTTTACATTCTGTTTCACGTATTGAATTGTATGCATTGTGCATTGAATATTGAATTGGCATACATGCATAAATCTTGAGCCTGATTGACAGATTGATTGATGACCTGATTGAAAGCCACATTGTGACTGGCCGGCCGACTGATGAGTTGTGCCTGAAAAGTCCAACGCTATCATCGAAGTGGTGACTACCAGATTCGAGTGTCTACCACCGAGCTGTGATGGGCTGACGGGCTCTGAAGATCACGAACCGATGATTTCCCCGGTTTATACACCGTGTGGGTATAGAGGCTGACTGAGATGATTTGCCAGTTGATACACTGGTCTAGCTATCCGATCATTGATAGCCCTCATGCATTTCATAGATTGATTATAGCATGTTGCATGATTAGCTATTTTGATAGCTCTTCGTACTGAGGCTTGACCTCGTATTTGTTTTCCTGCTTTTGTGTTGTTTGGGTCTGTGTTACCCATTTGCAGGATCTTCAGGTAACCAAGCTGGACCTAGTGGAGTGCCAGCTGGTCGATCCCCGTTTCCTTGAGTCCCAGTCTACTTTTATTATGTATTGAACCAGGGGATGCCCTGCGTTATTATGTATTTTGGGGATCGTTGATGATTGGTATTTGTTGTTACCTGTATTGTATGAGTTTGAGTCAACTCGTATTTTGAGTATCGATATGTTGAATGTATATTTTGAGTTCAGGTCCAAATGATTTCGAAAAAATTTTAAGCCCTGTTTTTACGCTTCCGTAATTATGTATTTAATTGTGCTCTAATCTTGTGTGATTAGCACGGGGCCTGACAATAGAAGAGAATCCCTCGATGAAATGCCTATAATATCCGGCCAAACCCAAGAAACTGTGAATCTCAGAAACATTCCTAGGTCTCTCTTAGTTAAGAACTGCATTAACGTTACTAGGGTCCACTGAAATTCCTTGTGCAGAAATGACATGACCCAAAAAGATCACCCTATCAAGCCAAAATTCACACTTCATGAACTTTGCATACAACTGCGAGTCTCTCAGAGTCTGCAATACTAATCTCAAATACTCCTTATGCTCTCTATAGCTCCTCGAATACACAAGAATCTCGTCTATGAAGACAATCACAAAGCGATCAATAAACTCACTAAAGACGTGGTTCATCAAATCCATGAAGACATCAAGGCCATTTGTCAATCCGAACGGCATCACAAGGAACTCATAATGCCTGCATCTAGTCCAAAACTCCGTATTCGCTACATCAGAGTCTCTAATATTCAACTGATGATAACCAGATCGTAGATCAATCTTGGAGAATATGGTTGATCCTTGCAGTTGATCAAACAGATCATCTATCCTTGGTAGTGGGCACTTATTCTTCATTGTCGCTTTGTTCAGCTGCCGAAAGTCCACACACATTCTCATGGATCCATCCTTCTTCTTCATGAAGAGAATCGGAGCTCCCCAAGGCGACATACTTGACCTAATGAAACCCTTTTCTAAAATATCACGCAACTGGTCCTTGAGTTCCCTCAGCTCAGCTGGCGCCACTCGATATGGATCTCTAGAAATTGCGACAGTCCCTGGAACCAACTCAATGCTGATCAATCGACCTTCTCTAAGGAAACCAGGAATCTCATCCGCAAAAACATCTGGGAACTCTCGGAAAACATCTGGGAACTCTCAGAAAAACATCTGGGAACTCTCGGGCAATCGGAATATAACTCAATTCCGGTCGTGATTCTTGGGTTATATCCAGGGCATAAATCATGAACCCTACGTTCTCAAGTGATAAAGGGCTAAACATCTCCATGGCTGACACTAGTGGAATCTTAGACCATGACTCTACACCGTAAAAATCCCACTTTACACCAAATTTAGGTTTAAACCTCACCACTCCATGAAAACAATCGACGGGAGCTCTATAACTGGACAACACGTCCATCCCCAAGATACAATCAAAGTCTCTAATCTCCAAAGAAATCAAACTTGTCACGAGAACATTTTGATCAAATCTGATCACGCAATCCACAACTACCTCACGGGACAACAACCTCACACCAGCGGGAGTAGAAACAGATACGGCATCACACAGTTGGGTATCACTCAACCCACATTCATACATAAACAGATCAGATATAAAGGAGTGATGCTCCAGTATCAAACAAAACTCGGGAAGGAAAATAGAAAATAGAGCAAGTACCTGCGATAACTCCTCCAGGAATATCATCAGCTTTCTCCCGAGTTAAGGCATTCACCTGAACTTGCTGAGGTCTAGAAGGTCCTCCAAACCTAGACGCTTCTGGTGGTTGGAATCCTGATCCCTGGGATGGGGCAGGAGGTTGCGGCCTCTGTGAAGAACCACCAGCCGAACCTTGATGCGATAAATTAGAGGGTTCTCCCTTCATCGAAAGAAACACTCTAGCAAAATGTCTAGCTTGACGCACTTATGGCAAAGACCATGAACTCCACGACACTGAGAAGTCAAATGCTTACCCCCGCACTGACCACACACCATCTCTCCAGAACCACTTCTTCCAGAGCTAACTGATCCAGAAGAACTCAAAATTGATCGTCTATTAAACTGCTTCCCTCGAGGCTTGAACCTCCGGCGATTAGACTGTTGGGGAATTTTGAGGAGGTTGAAATGCATACATCCCTTTAGGCACGGGATGGAAACCTCATCCAGATGTCGGCTGAACCTGCGTCTGTGCATCCAATAGACTCTTCTCTATGTCTACCGCCCTATCCACTGCCTCGGAATAGGTTGAAGGAGAACCAGCTAACACCAGTTGAAACAAATCTGGTCTCAACTCTTTCAAAAACTTGTTCCGCTTCATCCTATACTGGTTAGCAACATGAGGAACATGCACGAGGAGTGAGGAAAACTGTCAAGCATACTCTGCTACCTTCAGATTTCCTTGCTTCAGATTATCAAACTCCCTCTCTCGGTTGTTGTAATACGACTCTGGGGTATACTCCTGTCAAAAGCCAACATAGAAGCTCTCCCAAGTGACCAAGACTTCGGTCTCTCTCATGACTCTGGAAGTACCCTTCCACGAAAGTTGAACATGGTCTCTCAACTGAAGAACAGCCAACTTCAGTCTCTTCTCATCAGTATACTCAACGGTATCGAACAGCTCCTCCACGTGTTCCAACCATCCTTCAGCCATCAAACCACCCTCGGCTCCAGTAAACGTAGGGGGATCATCCTCTGGTACCTAGCCAACACTAGTTCTATCTCACCAATCTGTATATTCACATTCTCTACCTCACCTCTATCTGTCCAGCTCGACAACGCAAAGGTGCACTCTATTGAGCAACATCCTCGTCACTCTTCGGGGCTCTATACTCCCCAACTACCTGCCTAGCAGCTCTACCTCTCCTTCTCGACGGAATCTCTCCAAGACTCAGAAGGTAAACACATAGGCAGATAAGGAAATCACAGAGTCAAGCATAAACAAAAGTCAAACTCTGTTCCCAGAATCAAGTGTGATAGAAAAGAAAAGAGCTTATCCCCATTTAAGCTCTGATACCAAAATGTTAGGCCCGGTGCTCTAAATCAGAGATTAGTTACTCTATTAACACAAAATGCGGAAGCTTAAAATGTGGGTAAAAAATTTTCGTTTACGGCCTGAACTGAAAATACGATTCAAAATACAATCATGCTAAAAGTATAGATTTTTAACTCAAAATCTACACAATACAAGCAGTACCAGAAATGAATACATATATCTCAACGAATCCAAATCTCATATACAAGAATTCACGCAGGGCATCCCTTGGTAAACTAAATTATATAGTATACATAACTGGGACTCAAACGGGGCTCTACCAGCCGACGCAACACTAGGTCCAGCTGGATTACCTGAAGAACCTGCAATGGCCAAACACAAGACCAAAGCAGTCCCAAGGAGGGAAAGAAAACGAGGTCAAACCTCAGTATGAAGAGCACCCAAAAGCAGCAATCATATAAGAAATGAAAGATCTCAAGACGTGCAATTCATGAAGGTTACCAAGAATCATTGGTAATCAAGGCACATCGACTCAACTGGAAATAAAAATCTCAGTAGATCACCGGAATCCAAATCACAGCGACTCAGTTGGCAATTATGACTCAGTGAAAGGATTGAATTCTCAGGCACGGCGACTCAGCCGGCAAATCACGACTCAGTGATTAATCGGTTCTCAAAGTATCAGGCTCAATATGATATGCATGTTGCAAGACAATAACAGCTTACAACATCAACATACAATAACCACATATAATCAAACATAAGAAAATCAGATAATCATCATAAGCAGCAAGACTAAGAAAACTCAGCTTACAACCAGCACATATACACATCAGTCAATTCACGCTGGAAATATTCTCATTCTTATGCCAAATCTGTTAATATAAGCTCAATCCGTACCTTTCGCAGATCTTGGTACAATACCTCAGATCAACTAACAGCAGAACACTCTCTCCTAGCTCTGCACAAGTCTCGACCGACAAATCAAGTCAAAAACCACAAGAAAGGATCTAATCTGCCAAAATACTAAAGAGGTCAGCTCTAATCAAGCTTACCTAGCTCGCATCCTAAAGCCTCGCATCTCAGACCAGCTACGTCTATCCAACAGAGCACTACTCAGCTCAAAGATAGATGATAGGAACAGAAACTAACGCTAGCAGAACACGGTTACCTGAACCAGAGCTCAACTTTTCCGGAAAATAGCGAAACCTATCTCACGCAGTTCCTCATTTATTAACTCTATCCGATGTCCTTCCGACTCCAAACTGGTACAAGAACGTTGGCCCCGAAGAGGGGTTTCTAATCGAGGTACCCTCACTCAATTCTGACCAGCAAATCTCCGGAAATCGAAAGAAGAAGATATCGGGTGAACAGTAGTCACAAGGGTTTGGATAATATCTGTCGGGATACTCGGGAGAAGATAAGGGGAAATGTGGTTATAAAATGACTAAGTTTTGGTCAACACTTGTATATATACTCCCAGCTTAAAGCTATAATAAAGTCAAACCAGCTCAGGGAATACGCTGTTTCCAACCATCACAACGCTCAGCTGACTAGCTCAGTTACTTCACGCAACACACACCTAGCTTGTATCACTCACATGGACCCGGCCTGCTCTATAGTGCTCAGATCAGCTCAGACCTCTCCACTGTTCCATCTTAGGTACACAGACACCAAAACCAGATCGCGTTCTAAACGGACCAGCTCAGAGCATTTAGAACATCTCTAAGCTGAATCCAGCTTGCACAAACACAGTAAATCCCAAAGCTGCTCACCCCTAAGCTGGTGTCCTCGAAACCAGCTCACGGTAGAACTCAACCAGCAGAACGAAACGGCCCAACTCAGAGCTATTCTCTCAGACCAGGTCACACCTGATTTGATCTATGTCAAACCCGAAAGTCACCAACAGCTCACACCAATAATCCTAAGCTGATCGCTAACCAGTTCACAGGATACAATCCAGCTCAGCGTTCAAACTTTTTGTCCAGCTCGGGAGTAATCTACCCAACCTGCTCACAGCCAAGCTGATTCCTACCAATCCAAATCTCCAAGCCGTAACATTTCTACTATAAATCATCAATCAGCTCTAACCATCAGTGCCTAAAAATAATGGTAATCTACACTGAAACCCGTACAGCTTATATTATCATCTTAGCACAATACCCTGGACCAGCACGCATCTAAGCTGTTCTCTTTACCAGCAGTTCGCCAAGCTGAAATACCTCTTTTGGGTTAATCACAAATCTGATCTGATTAACTCACTAATTACCATCTGATAATTTCCAGTTCTCACCTTCTCCCCAACTATAAAGGATTTCGTCCTCGAAATCATACCATAACTACAAATCAGAACTGAAAGAATACCAGGAAGACCATCCAAAACTGAAATACGAAACAATCCAGCATTTCTCAATGCTCTCCAAGAGGCCACTAACCAAGAGTACAAAATTACTCAAAACACCAGTCACCAAGAAAAAGATTACCTGAGGCAGTACTGCGGATTATGAGGCCACTCCTATCTCATCTTATCTTCCACTTTCCAGGTAGCCTCTTCTCTACCATGCTTGATCCACTGGACCACCACCAATGGAATGGTCTTGTATCTCAATTGTTTCTCCTTCCTATTCAGAATCTGCACTGGATATTCAACATAGCTCAAAGTTTGATCCAGCTCAACTTCATCGGTCCTAAGTACATGGGAAGGATTTGGCTCATATTTCCTCAACATTGACACATGAAACACATCATACATCGCTGCTAACTCAGCAGAAAACTGCAAACGATACACCAAGGATCTAATCCTTTCAATAATCTCAAACGACCAAATGAATATTGGAGTTAACTTACCCTTGAACCCAAATCTCATCAAGCTCTTGAAAGGATAAAATCTCAAAAATACTCGATTGCCAAGTTGAAATTCCAAAGGCCTATGCCTTCTGTTAGCATAGCTAGCTTGACGATCTTGTGCAACCTTCATTCTACTCCTGATCAGCTCAATCTGATCCTTCATATGCTTCACAAACTCAGGGGTAGACAGTTGTTTCTCTCCAACTTCTTCCCAGCAAATCGGTGATCTGCACTTTCTACCATACAAAGCTTCGAATGGGTCCATCCCGATAGTTACTTGGTAGCTGTTATTATATGAAAATTCAACCAGGGATAAAGAATCATGCCAGCCATCACTGAAATCCATAACAATATCTATCTCGCAGCATATATTCCAAAATCTTTATGGTCCTCTCAGATTGGCCATCTGCCTGAGGGTGATACGCTGTACTCATAGCCAATCTCGAACCCATTGCTTCTTGCAAACTCTTCCAGAATCTGGAAGTAAATCTACGATCTCTATCAGACACTACCGACATCGGCGCTGCATGCAATCTAACCACATGGTCAATGTACAGTCTTGCCATCTTCTTTATGGAACACCTACATCATATGGAATGAAGTGGGCTGACTTAGAGAGTCTGTCAATCATCACCAAATGGCATCATATCCCATGTTCGAACGAGGTAAATGGGTCACAAAAATCCATGGAAACGTGCTCCCAATTACACTGAGTCACTTCTAAACTTTGTAGCAATCCCCCAGGTCTCATTTTCTCAGCCTTGACCTGTTGATAGTTAAGGCATCATGCTACAAATCCAGATATATCATTCCTCATGCCTTCCCACCAATAGTGAGACTTAAAGGCATGGTACATCTTCTTCTCAACTGGATGCACACTATAATGACTACAAGGGGCCTCGTTCAAGATAGTTTCTTTCAGGTCTATCAGATTCGGAACCACTAATCTACCATGAAATCTTAGAAATCCATCAGAGGCATCGGTAAAATCATCCGACTGACCATTATGGGCCTTCATCCTCAGCTCATGGATTTACAGGTCAGTCCTCTATGTTGTTCTAATGTCTGTTAATATCTGTGGTTCAACCTGAAAAGAAGAAAATACAAAATGCTGATTATCCGACTGGAAATGCCATCCTGAAGTCCCCAATTCCTCATGGAGTTTCGATATATTCAAAGATGTTAGCAGCGCTGGTTGTGCCTTTATACTCAAGGAATCCGCCACTAAGTTCATTCGTCCAGGCTGATACTGAATCTCACAATGAGCAACTCCATCCAACGACGCTGCCTCATGTTCAAATCTGACTGAATGAAGATATACTTCAAGCTCTTGTGGTCGGGGCACACCACAAACCGCTCACCAGATAGGTAGTGAAGCCAAATCTTCAAGGAAAAAACGATAGCTGCCAACTCCAAATCATGAAGGAGATATCTTCTCTCATGGGGTTTCAGCTGTCGAGACGCGTAAGCTATCACTCACCCGTTCTGCATCAACACACATCCCAAAACACTCAAAGAAGCATCAGAGCAAACTACAAAACCTCCAGAACCCGAAGGTAAAGCTAATACAAGAGCATTAGTCAACTTCTCCTTGAGCTAAAGAAAACTAGACTCACACTCGTCTATCCATAGAAATTTCCTATCTTTAGAGTCAACTGCGTCATTGGCCTGGCTATAGAAGAGAATCCCTCTATGAAACGCCTATAATAGCCGGCCAAACCCAAGAAACTTTGAATCTCAGAAATATTCCTAGGTCGCTCTCAGTTAAGAACTGCCTCAACCATACTAGGATCCACTGAAATTCCTTGTGCAGAAATAACGTGACCCAAAAAGATCACCCTATCAAACCAAAATTCACACTTCGTCAACTTTGCATACAACTGGGAGTCTCTCAGAGTCTGCAATACTAATCTCAAATGCTCCTTATGCTCTCTATAGCTCCTCGAATACACAATATGTCATCTATGAAGACAATCAGAAAACGATCAATAAACTCACTAAAGACGCGGTTCATCAAATCCATGAAAACAGCAAGGGCATTTGTCAATCCAAACGGCATCACAAGGAACTCATAATTCCTGTATCTAGTCCGAAACGCCATATTCTATACATCAGCGTCTCTAATCCTCAACTGATGATAACCAGGTCATAGATTAATCTTGGAGTATATTGCTGATCTTTGCAACTGATCAAACAGATCATCTATCCTTGGTAGTAGGCACTTATTCTTCACTTTTTCTTTGTTCAGCTGCCGAAAGTCCATACACATTCTCATGGATCCATCCTTCTTCTTCACGAAGAGAATCGGAGCTCCCCAAGGTGACATACTCGACCTAATGAAACGCTTTTCTAAAAGATCACACAACTGGTCCTTGAGTTCCCTCAACTCAGCTTGCACCAATCGATATGGAGCTCTAGAAATCGGGGCAGTCCATGGAACCAACTCAATTCTGAAATCAATCTACCTTCTCTGAGGAAAATCAGGAATCTCATCCGGAAAAACAACTGGGAACTCTCGAAAAACATCTTGGAACTCTCGGACAATTATATCACTCAATTCTGGTCGCGATTCTTGGGTTATATCCAGGGCATAAATCATGAACCCTGCGTTCTCAAGTGATAACAGGCTAAACATCTCCATGGCTGACACTAGTGGAATCTTAGACCATGAATCTATACCTTAAAAATCCCGCTTTTTGTTGGTGACAATGGCGGATCCGGATCCCGTTTCCCGGGGGCGCAGCGGAAGTTTAAAATTTGCCCCGAAAAACATTCAATACATCAAATCAATTCAATAAACCATACATAGGATGTTTATCGAATGTTACCTTGCTGGCGTCTAGGTGCCTGGCTCCAACCAAATTCACAGGGAATCTGGCTCTTCAAATGTAGGCGGCGGTAGATCCTCCTAATCAGGTCCACGACCGAAAACAAGAGTCCTTCGTCAGTCTGCACTAGAAGATCTGACGAATTCACCACGGACGGAATCTCCTCGTGACGCTGATTGGAACAAGTCCAACCACGCGAAAAATCGGGCGATGGCGGCGGTGGGCGGCGGGCGGCGACGCTGGGGCAGTCGGCGGCGGCGAGGTGTGGAGGAGAGGGTGGGGCGGCTACTTGGAGGCTAGGGTTGTATCAAAGTGTGTTCTAGTTGAAGCCCTAGGTATAATTTAATAAATAAGTGATGGACTTGAACCGGCCCAATGGACTTGGGTCAGGCCCAGGTCCATATGAACATTCGGTTCATTTCCATCACTGTGTTTTCATCATAACTCCGATCGACGATCAGATCGGACCGATCGACTCAGTTTCAAAAACTGAATATTATGATGTGAAAACAATTTTTCAGACCACCTAGACCAAAATAGGAGTTTATCCCCTCAACTTTGGGAAATCGCAATTTGACCCCTGTTGACTTTTAGGAAATCGCATTCCCTAGATCACATCACAATTTCGGACTTGCCCAACTGATCATGGTAAAGCGCCTAGCAACATCGCGCCATGATCCCCTAGGTATCACTGATCTGCAAGAATGAGTGTTACTAGGCAAACCCATTTACCTAAAACACATCCAGTACTCTGGCCAGAGATTTATCACACTATTATCTCCTCAGATAGCATAGGATATCCACGCATGAAAGCGAGCGGTGAATCCTCGACAACGAAGCATCGACTCCTACATGCATCGGGACCTCACCCAATCCCGCCACCTAATGACCCCAAGTGAGTCGGTAAACGGGTCAAAGTGAGGCGCCTATCATGTAGAGTCTTAATGAAGTTTCGAGTAGTGAGGACTAATCAGTACAACCAAGACCTCGGACTTATCCACTCGACAAATGGTAACCACTTGGAAAGTTCGAACGAGGGTAGTTAGATAGATCACCAGGTCACTATCCATCTGCATGCTCAGAACATCACAATGTTCCTGTGACACCCGAACCCAACGGGGCCACGAGATCGGGGTAAATAAAAATTTTCGAAACAAAAGAAGGGCTGAAAGATAAATTGTTATAAGTTGTATTCCTTATAACTTTGAAAGAAATAGAAACTCAAAGAAAAAACTATCAAACACATAATTGCGCGCCAACTGCTGAAACTTGTTTGCGGAAAAACAGAGTATATTATATAACTTTGCAATCGCGATTTACAACAGCTGCTATTCTATGTAAATATACAACCGTTGCAACTGATTTAATACAGTACATTCTAACTCAAAACAATACAACTGAGACACGGAAAAACGTAGGTCTTGGATAAACACAACACCACCCAGCAGCTGTATTTCAAGTTTCACCTTTTGTTGGTTCTCCAGCTGTCGCACCTGCACCATTTTAAAATCTAGTGAGCCTAAAGGCTCAGCAAGTAAAACCTGAATATTAACAATTTCATAAAACGCAGGCAGACATCTGAACATACATAAACATTTCATAAACAATTCTTTCGTAATCTTAGAGACAGGGGATAATAGCCCAGCTCTTAACATCAATTTATTTTCTTTAGATTATGGCATATAAGCTCTCATGGTCCGTGTTGCACTTTGATCAAAATCACTTCCGATATCAGTTTTAGCATATAGCTCATATGAAAGGTCAGTCGACTTGTAGACAACTGCTCACCCTTCTCCTTGGTGACCGTCAACTATCTATGCCACAATCTTAAAATAAACTTTGTTCCATTAACATCCTCTCGTATTACTTTCTTTATTAAAATCCTCGGGTTCCATCATTTAAAACTCTCGCTTCCCATTTTTAAAACTTTACTGAGTATCGAATTCGAACGTTAAAATCGTAACAATGTAAAGAAACCAGTCGCAATGTGAGACCTGGAATTATTAATTACGATTGATTGTTGGAATTGATCGGTTGTTTAGAGATTTTGTGGTTTAGAATCTCTGTTTCGATGTGGAGTTGTAGTTTTTGGGTCGATTTCCCTCCTTAGAACAATTCTGGAGATTTTCGTAATTTTGGGTTTAGAGGTATCTGCTGGTAGCAGATTTGATGATGTCATGCTATATGTTGGCATCGAATTCGCTGACGTAAGCTTTGCTGTTGGTTGTTTAGCGCATTTTGTATCGTGGGGGATTGATACGCTGTCGTATTGAGGTTGGCAAGGTCTGTCAGCAGGTGGTGTTAGTAGCGTAACGTTGTGCGAGATCTGGCGACAGCAACGCTTACATGGATTTCAGCAGGAGCGTGCTATAGGATTTCAAAACGGTGACGTTTTGGAAAGCAACGATTGATTTATATCTGTCAGCAGATAGTTCCTGTAGCGGGTATAAGACGTCGTCGTTTGGGTTAGTAGAGGTGACGTCGTTTTGAGGACCCAGTCGTTGGCTTGTTATCGCTTTTGGTTGTAGCGCCGCCAGCTGCTGGAAGATAGGATGACGTATCCTATGCGACGCCGTTTCAGTTAGTTGAAACGATGCATTTTGGTATTGCGTTATTCCAACCAGTCGATGGTTTTTGTGACCTGCTGATGGCAGATATGCTGACGTGCTCTATGCGACGTCGTTTGGGTTAGTTGCGGCGACGCCGTTTTGATTTGTATTAGAGGGCCTTTGCTATCGCTGCTGCTGGCAGCAGCAGGTTGTTTTTTGAGGAGAATGCGTCGACTGATTTTGTCGGTGGATTGTTTTTAAGAATTCAGCACTTGTGGGAATTATATAAGGAAGACTTGGTCTTCGAATCAGTTCCCATACTTAGCAAATATTTCTCTCGATTTCGTTCTCTGTTTTTCAAACCATTGGCACTGTTCACCGTGAGCTTCTCCGGTAGATTCCCGTCGATTCCGGCCATCATTTTTCACGTTCGAGGTAGCGTTGGGCTCCTAGTGGAAAGCTCTTTCACCCTATACCAGTTTCATAGGCTAGTGTTCGTTGGGGAGAGATCGCGAAGCTACTGCTCTCGGCCGTGAGTTGTGCGTACAGGTAGCTTTCGAGTTTAGTTGTTGAGATCTCGTTTCCTAGCTGTGATTTAGCTCCCTTTTAAGTTGTATTAGGGTGGTGTTTGCTGGTTGAGCTTTGGACTCCCAGCCGTGAGCTTTTGTGTGTTGGTCGTGAGTTTTGAGTTGATGATTCCCTGTATATTGCGTATGTTTTACAGGTTGGAGTCAGTATTCTCAGGCTTTGTAATTGGTAAATTGTTGCTCAGTGTTAAGGTACGGATTCGAGCTTGTTACAGCGTGAGGTTGGCATGAGTAAATGCAGTGATGGCTGTTTGTTGTTTACGTGTATGGCTGCCAGTGTTTACTGCTTGTTGTTATATGCATACACGCATTCGCATCACTCGCATTTCATATCTCAGTTATATCGTACCTTGTACTTCGGCAGTTGTGCCTTGTTGCATTGTTGTTGTTTTCTTACCAGGAAGCGAGGTCGAGTGGCAATACCGCACTCTCATCTCCCTGCTGGGATGAATGAGCCCCTATGCGCCGAGTGGCTAACTACCACAGTTCATAGGTTGGGCAACAGCAGGTGGAGTGATTGATGCACCTGGTATTGGTGAGCGAGTAGGGGTGAGTGGGTAACTCCCACATGTCCTACACTCACAGTGGCCACCTATCCGTTGCAGATTTGATTGAGCTATGCCTTGAGCTCTTTGGCTCCCTTGTTGGTCGTAGCCTGCTCTTTGGCTCCTTGTGGTTCGTAGCCTCCTGTTGTTATCCGGTGTCTCATGCAGAGCATCTGCATTTTATTTATGCTATACTTGCTGTTGTTGGTTTGTAAGCTGGGAACTTATTTTGAGTATCGTTCTATTTTAAATTATATGTTCTAAACCGTCGGGCCTAAAAGCAAAAAATTTTACCCACTTTTTGTTAAGCTTCCGCATGTGTTTGGGTTTTTACTCTGTTGTGAGCACGAGGCCTGACATGCAATGCAGGGACCAGTCGCAGGAATACAACCAGCTGCAACAAAACCAGCTGCAAGACCTTTTACTAAATCAATGTATTAAATGAAACGATGTCGTTAAAGTAAGTAACAGATAGGATGACGTAAGACTATCTGCTGATATTTTATAACTTAAAGAAACGACGTCGTTAGCGAAGGAATCAGTCGTAAGGAAAATCGCTAACTTCAATGAAACCAGTCGTGACTTTGGAATGAATATACTAACTAAAACGATGTCGTTTGCAAAAAAACCAGATGTCAATAAAATTAGGTTGGTCAACGCAAATGCTAACAACCAACTGCTGATTATAAACAATACACCTACTGAATACAATGATGGAATGCAACTGCTGAATATGAACAGTGCAACTGCTGAATACAACGGTAGAATGCAACTGCTGAATACAACGGTAGAATGCAACTGCTGAATATGAACAGTGCAACTACTGAATACAACGATAGAATACAACTGCTGAATACAACGAAAACAACGCAACTGCTGAAATTTGACTCGATAAATGTAATATCAAAACAACAACTATGCTATCAGCCGTTGCCTATCAAACCATACTTTATAATGATTCAACTAGCAACTATCGATTACACAGTTATCAAATTACGATATTAAAACTACTGAAAGAAGAACATTCATAATCGTTCTGGGAATAAACTCGAATCCTAAGTTCTTTTAAAACATCAAAATCTTTCTGAAAAACATTTTGGAAGCATCATAAACATCAAAACATCATTTCCAAACCCATATTCTTTCCTTTGAACATGTATAAAATCATTTTAAACATAAACTTCAACATACTTTAAACATACAGGCAAGCATATCCATAAAAACAACAATATATGCTTCAAATGGTGTAGCAAAGGATCAGTCTTTACTTGCCTTTAACAAAGTTTTGCGACAGCAACCGATTCCAGCAGAATTCTTCTCCTTAAACAACGCACGAACTTCTCTGGATATATTTTGAAGAACACCTCAAGATTTTTTCTTTGCAAAATGATAAAGATCTTACTTTGAAAACAGGTTTTTATATGAAAGGGATTAGTGGCAAGCTACTTGTGAAATCAAGCATGACACACTTATAAAATTTAGTAATAAATTCCCTTCATACCATTTTAATTTGTAAAACACCAAACCTTTTTCAAAAGAAATCATTTGTCCTTCTTAAAAATATTTTTCAATCTATTTAAAACCAGCTCGTGTATCGCTCTTTGGAGTCATCTGCTGGTACCAGCCGCAGCGCATCTTACTTTCTAAAATCAATAAATCAGCAAATACATAACATTTAAAATTGCCAATTTGACCCATGAAATCAATAAAATGCATAAATGTGGTCCTATGGATTTTGGGGCGTTACAACTATACCCTCCTTATTGAAATTTCGTCCTCGAATTTACGTACCAAATAAATATGGGTAAAGACTTAGCATATCAGCTTCTGTTTCCCACGTTTCTTCTCGCTCCGACTGGTTGGACCATTGTATCTTAACCATAGGAATGCTACGGTTTCTTAATCTTCTAATTTCTCGGAGGAGAATTCTTTATGGTCGCTCTTCATAACTTAAATCCGGTGTTAACTGGATTGGTTCATGACTCAACACATGCGAAGGGTTAGGAACATATTTCCTCAAAGCTGATACATGGAAAACATTGTGCACCGCTGACAACTGAGGTGGCAGTGCTAATCGATAGGCTAACGTTCCTATCTTCTCCAAAATCTCATATGGTCCAATATATCTGGGACTCAATTTCCCTTTCTTTCCAAAACGCATAACTCCTTTCATTGGAGCTATTCTCAAAAATACGTGATCACCTATCTCAAAATTCACTTCCCTTCTTCGATTATCTGCATAACTTTTCTGCCGACTTTGAGCAGCTTTCATTCTTTCTCTTATTTTTCTAACAGCTGCTGCTGTTTGTTCCACAATATCTGGTCCCAAACCAGCTCTTTCACCAACTTCATCCCAATGAAGGGGTGTTCTACACTTTCTGCCATACAAAGCTTCATATGGAGCCATTTGAATCGAAGTTTGAAAACTGTTGTTGTAGGCAAACTCTAC
This sequence comes from Dorcoceras hygrometricum, assembly GCA_001598015.1. Classification (NCBI taxonomy): domain Eukaryota; kingdom Viridiplantae; phylum Streptophyta; class Magnoliopsida; order Lamiales; family Gesneriaceae; genus Dorcoceras; species Dorcoceras hygrometricum. The sequence continues at coordinate 195,912 of KQ990573.1, read as the reverse complement.
CAGTGGCAATTTCGAATCCCAACTTTCTGAAAAATCCACAATACAAGCTCTGAGCAAGTCTTCTAAAATCTGAATCACAATATCTGGTCCCAAACCAGCTCTTTCACCAACTTCATCCCAATGAAGGGGTGTTCTACACTTTCTGCCATACAAAGCTTCATATGGAGCCATTTGAATCGAAGTTTGAAAACTGTTGTTGTAGGCAAACTCTACCAGTGGCAATTTCGAATCCCAACTTTCTGAAAAATCCACAATACAAGCTCTGAGCAAGTCTTCTAAAATCTGAATCACCCATTCTGATTGTCCATCAGTCTGGGGGTGAAACGCAGTACTGAATGTCAGTTTTGTACCCATAGCTTTATGCAAACTTTTCCAAAAAGCTGATGTAAATTTAGGATCTCTATTTGATACAATGGAAACTGGAACTCCATGTAGCCTCACTATTTCCTTAACATACAATTCTGCGTACCTGCTCACCTCATATGTTGTTTTAACTGGTAAGAAGTGAGCAGACTTAGTGAGTCTATCAATTATAACCCAAATGGAGTTATATCCTTGAGCAGTCCTAGGTAATCCAGTCACAAAATCCATGCTATACATTCCCAGTTCCATTCTGAATAGGCAGTGGTTTCAATAATCCAGCTGGTCGCTGATGTTCAGCCTTCACCAGCTGACACGTCAAACATTCAGCTACAAATCTAGCAACATCACTCTTCATTCCTGGCCACCAATACAACTGCTGAAGGTCTTTGTACATTTTCGTACTTCCTGGATGTACTGAATATGGAGCTGTATGAGCTTCTTTCAAAAGATCAGCTCTTAAATCATCTACTTGAGGTACCCAGATTCTGCCCCAATACCTAAAAATTCCATCTTCTGAAAAATAGAGACTGTTGCCTCTTTCTTTATCTTGTTCGACCCCATTTATTCAGTTGTTCATCTTGCAGCTGACCTTCTCGAATTTGATTTAACAAATTTGATCTTACTGAGAGGTCTGCTAAAACATATTACTGCTGCTGCTGGACACTATGTCGAGTCCAAACTTTTCAATATCAGTCACCAATGATTCTTGAACAGTTAGTTGCGCTAGTCCTGCTGATTTCCTGCTTAGAGCATGTTAGAGTAGATGCCCAACTAGCCAACTTGTGGCGTGTGGGTTTTTCATTGACTCTTGTACAAACGATCTTTATATATGATATTCGCATTCTTTTATATGGCATTCTTTACTTTCATTATGTGTGTAATGATTTACAATTGTGTTGAGTAAAGACCTAGATTACACTAAAGCGTATGTTAGATGTGATAGTGGGTATGACGGCTATCATGAAACACACCTAATAGTCGCTGTGTACTCTGAACATGTTCCTAGTCGATTTGGGCCGTCAAAATGAGGATAAAACCGCCCGAGCTCGAGACTAGTATCTGTGATGCGAAGTACCATGTTTCATTGGTAGGGAACATTGTGATGTTCTGAGCATGCAGATAGATAGTGACCTGGTGATCTATCGAACTACCCTCCTTCGGACTTTCCAAGTGGTTACCATTTGTCGAGTGGAAGGTCCGAGGTCTTGGTTGTACTTGGGCCGGTCCAAGTCCAACACTTTATTTAATGTGATTAAGAGACTAAACCAAAAAACACTTGTGACATAACTCTAACCCTAAACCTAGAGCATAGCCGCCCTCCCTCTCCTCTCTCTCGACCGCCGCCGCCGCCGCCTTGAGCCGCCGCCGCCGCCGCCCCGTTGTCGCCGGAAATTTGTTTCCGGCCAACTTTTCGAGGAGAATCCGATCGTGCTGATCTCGTCAGGACTTCTAGTGCAGTCTGACGAAGGAGTCCCGAATCTGGTCGTGGACCGGATTGACGAATCTACCGCAATCAACCGAGAAGCGCCGGGTTCTTGAAACACCGGTTGGAGCCAGGCACAAGTGCCAGACAGGTGACCTGCTAAACACCCTATGTATGTTGATACGTAGAACTGTTTAATTTTTCGTATTGATCGCATCCCGGTTAATTTTTGTTCTTCCGCTGCCTGCCGGGGTGCGGATCCCGCCGTGCGCCGCCGCCCGCCGCCGCCAACTTCGCCGGAATTCGTTCCGGCCTAGTTTTTCGAGGAGAATCCGATCGTGCTGATCTCTTCAGGACTTCTAGTGCAGTCTAACGAAGGAGTCTCGGATCTGGTCGTGGACCGGATTGACGTAGCTACCGCAATCAACCGAGAAGCGCCGGGTTCTTGAAACACCGGTTGGAGCCAGGCACAAGTGCCAGAGAGGTAACTCGTTAAAACACCCTATGTATGTTGATACATTATAGAATTGTTCTTCGTATTGATCGCATCCCGGTTAAATTTTATTGTTCTTCCGCTGCCTACCGGGGTGCGGATCCGGATCCCCAACAGAGCATCAGCTACCACATTTGCTTTTCCTGGGTGATAACTGATTGTACAATCATAATCTTTAACCAGCTCCAACCATCGCCTCTGCCTCATATTCAATTCTTTCTGGGTAAAGAAGTATTTAAAACTTTTGTGATCTGTAAATATCTCACACTTCTCCCCGTATAGGTAATGCCTCCATATCTTAAGGGCAAAGACAATAGATGCCAGCTCTAAGTCATGCGTTGGGTAATTCTTCTCGTGATCCTTCAGCTGTCTAGATGTGTATGATATGACTTTACGATCCTGCATCAACACAGCTCCTAGTCCCAACTTAGAAGCATCAGTATAAATTACAAATTTTCCTTCATCAGTTGGCATTGTTAACACAGGTGCTTCAATCAATGCTTGTTTCAATTTGTCAAAACTGTTTTGACATTCAACTGTCCAGTTGTACTTCACCTGCTTTATCGTTAATGTAGTCAAGGGAACAACAATCTTAGAGAATCCTTGGATAAATCGCCTATAATATCCAGCTAATACCAAGAAACTCCTTATCTCTGCAACGTTCTTTGGTGCTGGCCGGTCGCGAACAGCTTTTACCTTGGCTCGGTCAACTTCTATTCCATCCTTAGAAATTATATGGCCTAAGAATGATACTTTCTCCATCCAGAAATCACATTTGCTAAATTTAGCAAACAACTGCTTATCTTTCAAAATCTGGAGTACGATTCCTAAATGTTGGACGTGCTCCCTTCTGGTCTTAGAATACACTAAGATGTCATCAATGAATACGACTACAAACTGGTCCAGAAATGGTTGAAAGACCCTATTCATTAAATCCATAAAAGCTGATGGAGCATTCGTAAGTCCAAAAGGCATAACCAAAAATTCATAATGGTCATACCTAGTTCTAAAGGCTGTCTTGTAAACATCAGCTGCCTTAATCTTTAATTGATGGTATCCAGACCTCAAGTCGATCTTAGAAAATACTACTGACCCTCTCAACTGGTCGAACAGATCTTCTATCCTAGGTAATGGATACTTATTCTTAATTTTCAATTTATTTAACTCTCTGTAATCTATACATAACCTCATACTCCCATCCTTCTTCTTAAAAAATAAAACAGGTTCTCCCCAAGGGGAAGTACTTGGTCAATAAACCCCTTTTCCAACAGATCTTGTATTTGTTCTTTCAATTCTTTCATTTCTGATGGAGCTAAGCGATATGGTGGTCTAGATATTGGAGCAGCTCCTGGAATTAGATCAATTGAAAATTCTAACTCCCTGTCCGGTGGTAATCCCTGGATATATTCTGGAAAAACCTCAGGGAATTCATTTGCTACTTCTACAGTTGATAGTTGGGGTCTATCAGTCGCTACTAAAGATGATATAACTCGGGAACTTTATCAACATGTTTGGCTAAAAACTGGAATGACTTTCCTACTGGTGGGTTAGTCTCGACTGTTCGTAGCTTAAAGTCAATTACTACCCCATACTTAGTTAGCCAATATATTCCCAAAATCATATCAAATTCTGGGTTCGGTAACACAATCAAATCAGCAGTAATCTTATGTCCTTGAAGTTTGAGTTCTAAACTTCTAAACAGTTCGTGCGATACCAACTTCTCCCCTGATGGTACCGACACACAATAACCTATCATTACTTGCTCCGACTGGATAGGCAGTTTCTTAACAAACTCAGCAGCAATAAATGAATGCCTAGATCCTGAATCTATCAAAGCTACAGAAGGAAATCTAGCTATCGAAATTTCACCTGTGACTACTGTCGAGTCTGGAGGAGCTTGTTCAGCTGTCATAACAAAATCTCTGCTGGTCACCAGTTGCTTGAGATTTGGACAATTTTTCAAAATATGTCCAGGCATTCCACATTTATAGCAGACATTTTTTCCAAGTCTGCATTGTCCCAGATGATTCTTATGACACTTGGGACATTCTGTTCTATTATTACCAGCAGGAACAGAGCTTATATGTTGAATCTGTAGAGGCTTTTGCTCCAGAGGCCTCTGCTGGTTCTTGTTCTGTTTCTTGAATGGCCTCTGGTCCTTCTGCTGAAAGGCTTGTCTCTTTTGCTGCCTTTCCTCGTCAAGATCCTTCCAATCCCTTTCAACTTGCAGGGCTCTATCCACTGCTTCTCTGTAAGTCCTTGGCACGGATAGCCTAACATTCATTTTGAACATAGGCTTCAATCCTTCACTGAAATGATTCAATTTCTCCTCTGGATCTCTTCCAATCAATGGCACAAAGTATCACCCTCGTTCAAATATACGTGCATATTCTTGCAAAGTTGAACTTCCTTGTTTAAGGGTCAAGAAATCCCCTTTTCAACTCAGACCTTTTACCAGCTGGGAAGTATTGTTCAAAGAACACTTGCTTAAAATCTGCCCAAGTTAAGTTCAGTAGATCCACAGACAATTTGGCTCCTTCCCACCAAATCATCGCATCTTCACTCAACATGTAGATAGCGCACCTTGGCCTATCTAAATCAGACATTTGGAGGTACTCAAAAATAACCTCCATGGATTTAATCCAGCTCTCCGCAACTAGTGGATCAGTAGTACCACTAAATTCCTTAGGTTTCTGTCGTCTGAACTTCTCCTGGGGATCATCATTACTAGGTCCCCTGCTGCTGGAAGATTGTCCATTGCCTCTGATATTTTGCTCTACCAGCAGTCTTAACAGTTGTGTGATATTAGCATAATTATCGCTATCAGTTTCTTATAAAGGAATACTTCTTTTAGTTCTTCCTCTTCCTACCATTCTATATTCTATAGCCCGTAATCCACCACATACATATATCATAACATGCTAAATAATTTAAAGACAATTACCATTCTATATTCTATAGCCCGTAATCCACCACATACATATATCATAACATGCTAAATAATTTAAAGACAATGATCTGAAAATAAACTCACAACTTAGAAGAACAGACGATGAACTTTGATCCAGCTGATGGTGCGTGTGTTTATCTCAGGAACGTTGCTCTGATACCATGTTGTGACACCCGAACCCAACGGGGCCACGAGATCGAATAAAAATTTTCGAAACATAAGAAGGGCTGAAAGATAAATTGTTATAAGCTGTATTCCTTATAACTTCGAATGAAATAGAAACTCAAAGACAAAACTATTAAACACTTAATTGCGCGCCAACTGCTGAAACTTGTTTGCGGAAAACAGAGTACATTATATAACTTTTACAACAGCTGCTATTCTATGTAAATATACAACCGTTGCAACTGATTTAATACAGTACATTCTAACTCAAAACAATAGAACTGAGACACGGAAAAACATAGGCCTTGGATAAACACAACACCACCCAGCAGCTGTATTTCAAGTTTCACCTTCTGTTCGTTCTCCAGCTGTCGCACCTGCATCATTTTAAAAGCTAGTGAGCCTAAAGGCTCAGCAAGTAAAACCTGAACAATAACAATTTCATAAAACACAGGGAGATATCTGAACATACAAAAACATTTCATAAACAATTCTTTCGTAATCTTAGAGACTGGGGATAATAGCCCATATCTTAACATCAATTTCTTTTCTTTAGATTATGGCATATAAGCTCCTCATGGTCCGTGTTGCACTTTGATCAAAATAACTTCCGATATCAGTTTTAGCATATAGCTCATATGAAAGGGCAGTCGACTTCTAGACAACTGCTCACCCTTCTCCTTGGTGACCATCAACTATCTATGCCACAATCTTAAAATAAACTTTGTTCCATTAACATCCTTTCGTATTACTTTCTCTTAAAATCCTCGGGTTCCATCATTTAAAACTCTCGCTTCCCATTTTTAAAACTTTACTGAGTATCGAATTCGAACTTTAAAATCGTAACAATGGAAAGAAACCAGTCGCAATGCAGGGACCAGTCGCAGGAATACAACCAACTGCAACAAAGCCAGCTGCAAGACCTTTTACTAAATCAATGTATTAAATGAAATGATGTCGTTAAAGTAAGTAACAGATAGGATGACGTAAGACTATCTGCTGATATTTTATAACTTAAAGAAACGACGTCGTTAGCGAAAGAATCAGTCGTAAGGAAAATCGCTAACTTAAATGAAACCAGTCGTGACTTTGGAATGAATATACTAACTAAAACGATGTCGTTTGCAAAAAAACCAGATGTCAATAAAATTAGGTTGGTCAACGCAAATGCTAACAACCAACTGCTGATTATAAACAGTACAACTACTTTGCAATCGCGATTTACAACAGCTGCTATTCTATGTAAATATACAACCGTTGCAACTGATTTAATACAGTACATTCTAACTCAAAACAATACAACTGAGACACGGAAAAACATAGGCCTTGGATAAACACAACACCACCCAGCAGCTGTATTTCAAGTTTCACCTTCTGTTCGTTCTCCAGCTGTCGCACCTGCATCATTTTAAAAGCTAGTGAGCCTAAAGGCTCAGCAAGTAAAACCTGAATAATAACAATTTCATAAAACGCAGGCAGACATCTGAACATACATAAACATTTCATAAACAATTCTTTCGTAATCTTAGAGACAGGGGATAATAGCCCATCTCTTAACATCAATTTCTTTTCTTTAGATTATGGCATATAAGCTCCTCATGGTCCGTGTTGCACTTTGATCAAAATCACTTCCGATATCAGTTTTAACATATAGCTCATATGTAAGGACAATCGACTTCTAGACAACTGCTCACCCTTCTCCTTGGTGACCATCAACTATCTATGCCACAATCTTAAAATAAACGTTGTTCCATTAACATCCTTTCGTATTACTTTCTTTCTTAAAATCCTCGGGTTCCATCATTTAAAACTCTCGCTTCCCATTTTTAAAACTTTACTGAGTATCGAATTCAAACTTTAAAATCGTAACAATGGAAAGAAACCAGTCGTAATTCAGGGACCAGTCGCAGGAATACAACCAGCTGCAACAAAACCAACTGCAAGACCTTTTACTAAATCAATGTATTAAATGAAACGATGTCGTTAAATTAAGTAACAGATAGGATGACGTAAGAATATCTGCTGATATTTTATAACTTAAAGAAACGACGTCGTTAGCGAAAGAATCAGTCATAAGGAAAATCGCTAACTTAAATGAAACCAGTCGTGACTTTGGAATGAATATACTAACTAAAACGATGTCGTTTGCAAAAAAACCAGATGTCAATAAAATTAGGTTGGTCAACGCAAATGCTAACAACCAACTGCTGATTATAAACAGTACAACTACTGAATACAACGATGGAATGCAACTGCTGAATATGAACAGTGCAACTGCTGAATACAACGGTAGAATGCAACTGCTGAATACAACGGTAGAATGCAACTGCTGAATATGAACAGTGCAACTACTGAATACAACGATAGAATACAACTGCTGAATACAACGAAAACAACGCAACTGCTGAAATTTGACTCGATAAATGTAATATCAAAACAACAACTATGCTATCAGCCGTTGCCTATCAAACCATACTTTATAATAATTCAACTAGCAACTACCGATTACACAGTTATCAAATTCCGATATTACAACTACTGAAAGAAGAACATTCATAATAGTTCTGAGAATAAACTCGAATCCTCAGTGCTTTTAAAACATCAAAATCTTTCTGGAAAATATTTTGGAAGCATCATAAACATTAAAACATCATTTACGAACCCATCTTCTTTCCTTTGAACATGTATAAAATCATTTTAAACATAAACTTCAACATAATTTAAACATACAGGCAAGCAGATCCTTAAAAACAACAATATATTCTTCAAATGGTGTAGCAAAGGATCAGCTTTTACTTGCCTTTAACAAAGCTTTGCGACAGCAACCGATTCCTGCAGAATTCTTCTCCTTAAACAACGCACGAACTTCTCTGGATATATTTTAAAGAACACCTCAAGATTTTTTCTTCAAAATGATAAAGATCTTACTTTGAAAACAGGTTTTTATATGAAAGGGATTAGTGGCAAGCTACTTGTGAAATCAAGCATGACACACTTATAAAATTTAGAAAAAATTCCCTTCATACCATTTTAATTTGTAAAACACCAAACCTTTTTCAAAAGAAATCATTTGTCCTCCTTAAAAATATTTTTCAGTCGATTTAAAACCAGCTCGTGTATCGCTCTTTGGAGTCATCTGCTGGTACCAGCCGCAGCGCATCTTACTTTCGAAAATCAATAAATCAGCAAATACATAACATTTAAAATTTCCAATTTGGCCCATGAAATCAATAAATTGCATAAATGTGGTCCTATGGATTTTGGGGCGTTACAGTTCCCTACCAATGAAACATGGTACTTCACATCGCAGATGCTAGTCTCAAGCTCGGGCGGCCTTATCCTCATTTTGACGGCCCAATCGACTAGGAACGAGTTCAGAATACACAGTGACTATTAGATGTGTTTCATTATAGCCATCATATCCACTATTACATCTAAAATACACTATGGTGCATTCTAGGTCTTTATCCAACACAATTGTTAACATTATAACATAATGAAAATAAAGAATGCCATATAAGAAATGCGTATTTCATAAATAAAGATCGTTATACACAAGAGTCAATAAAACCCACACGCCACAAGTTGGCTAGTTGGGCATCTACTCTAACACTTTTCACCAAATTTAGGCCTAAACCTCACCACTCCATGAAAACAATCGACGATAGCTCTATAACTGGACAACACGTCCATCCCCAAGATACAATCAAAGTCTCTAATCTCCAAATAAATCAAACTTGCACTAGCACATTCTGATCAAATCTAATCACGCAATCCACAACTACCTCACGGGACAACAACCTCACATCAGCGGGAGTAGAAACAGATACAACATCACACAGTGGGGTAGCACTCAACCCACATTCATATATAAACAGATCAGATATAAAGGAGTGTGATGCTCCAGTATCAAACAAAACTCGGGCAGGAAAATAGAAAATAGAGCAAGTACCTGCGATAACTCCTCCAGGAATATCATCATCTTGCTCCCGAGTCAAGGAATTCACCTGAGATTGCTGAGGTCTAGAAGGTCCTCCAAACCTAGACGCTTCTCGTGGTTGGAATCCTGATCACTGGGATGGGCAGGAGGTTGCGGTCTCTGCGAAGAACCACCAGTCGAACCTTGCTGTGACAAATTAGAGGGTTGTCCCCTCATCAAAGGACACACTCGAGCAAAATGTCCAGCTTGCCCGCACCTATGGCAAAGACCATTAACTCCACGACACTGAGAAGTCAAATGCTTACCCCGCACTGACCACACACCATCTCTCCAGAACCACTACCTTCAGAGCTAACAGATCCAGAAGAACTCGAAATTGATCATCTCTTAAATTTCTTCCCTCGAGGATTGAACCTCCGGCGATTAGACTTTTGGGGCATTTGAGGAAGTTGAAATGCATACATCCCTTTAGGCACAGGATGGAAACCTCGTCCAGCTGTCGGCTGAACATGCGTCTGCTCATCCAATAGACTCTTCTCTATGTCTACCGCTGTAGCGCCCCAAAATCCATAGGACCACAATTATTAACCTTTTTATTTTAAGGGTTGTTTTGAGAATCCAGATTTCAGCTCAATTTAGTTTTATTTATTTATTCTGATTTCTTTCTTTCAGCTTCGAACACGATTGAGAAGGTTTCCGATCAGATTTTGCCCCAAGCACAACTCGAGATGATTCAGATTTGATTCGAAAATAAAATGCTTTAAATGAGAGATATTTTCTTTTCAAAATCTTGCGGCAAGTTTGCAAATTAAAATAGTGAGTGGGAGTCTTTATCATTTTACAAGGAGAGGGTATGGTGTGCCATGCCTAATTTTGTAACTTTCACCTACTACAAATCATACTCCCATATATGATTGATTTCGTGAAGTTAGAAGCTCATTTTTCTTGCCAAGAAAATCTTTAGTTCCCTCAAATTCTAAGGAGCTCGTCGCGAGTGCTTGAGGAGATCTCCTGCCGAGACCAGCTGTTCTTCGTGATTTCCAGTATAAGGCAAGTAAAGCTGATTCTTTGCTACACCATGAAAGTATAAATATATATTGTTTCTTTCAGTTCTGTGATAGCTTGCCTGTTTTACGCCCAAGTTTTAGCTTATGTTCATGCTCTTGCTTGATTTAAAATGAATGTTTCGGGGTCACAGAGTTGAATTCTGTTTTTAAAAATCCAGCATGTTTTGGTGCGATTATTGTCGTTTTAAAACATTGAGCAGTACAGGCTCGAGTTTAAGGTATGATTATGAACTCCTTCGTGCTGGTGTATGGCGGAGTCTGGACTTGACTCCAAGTTAATCGGTGATGCTAGTCGAATCGTGATTTTGTACTGGTTGGATAAGCGGAGCTGGTAACTTTGGATATCGTCCGTGATGCTGCAATACTATTTCTATGTTCAAATCTGATTTCGTACCCAAGCACCACTCATATAGCCAAATCTGTTTCACGCTAGCGATATAATTCCAAAATCCAAACCTGTTTCACAGTAGCGATATAATTCCAGAAGCAAAATCTGTTTCATGCTAGCGGTACTATTCCTATAGCCAAATCTGTTTCACGCTAGCGATATAATTCCAGAAGCCAAATCTGTTTACCGCTAGCGGTACTATTCCTATAGCCAAATCTGTTTCACGCTAGTGATATAATTCCAGAATCCAAATCTGTTTCACGCTAGCGGTACTATTCCTATAGCCAAATCTGTTTCACGCTAGCGGTATAATTCCAGAAGCTAAATCTGTTTCACGCTAGCGATATAATTTTTGTAGTCAAATCTGTTTACCACGTCTGAAATATGTATTCTTTAGGCAAAGCTGTATGCTCAGTGCAACGTATTATTTTAAGAGAAAGGAGTTTTAAAAGAAGCTAACCCCGATGTTTGGTGATCCGATTTCGATCAAATGATTTATTTAAAGGAAGTAATGTTCAGTTTTAAAGGATTTATGGCATAGATAACAGACGGTCAAAGATGAAAGGGTGAGCTAGCTGTCGTAGGAATCAGTTGCCCCTTCATATTGTTATGGGCAATGTTTCGCCATATTGTTACTGAATTCAGATGTAGCTTGACAAGTGCCATTGGACCTAAGGAGAGCTTCTAAGCCATAAGTCATAAGAAAAATATAGATGAGATCAGGTTTCTTTCCCAAATCTGATTTTATGAAAAGAATTTATGTTTAAACTGGCTTCCTTTAAACTATGATTATTTTAAGTTATGTATGTGTCTGCCTGCACTAAGTGGACTTTGTTATTCTTGGTTTTACTTGATGAGCCCCTAGGCTCATTAGCTTTTATGGTACAGGTGAGTCAGGTCTGGGGCAGACGGGAGGCGGGAGCTGAACCTGCTAGGGTATGTGTGTGTTTATCGAAGGCCGGCATTTCCTTGTTGTTGTGGTTTTTGATCTTTTGTAAAAACTGTATTAAGAGCCATTACAACAATAGGAATTCATATAGAGTTCCCGTAGTTGTAATATCTCGTTTTGGAAGTTGATCCAGAAGTCTGTTTACTAAAATATGTTGTTGCTATTTACTTTTGGCGCCAATTGTTAGTATATCGATTTTGTAAGGAAATACAGCTTACAACATTTCGCATTCTGCCCTTATATTCCTATTTTTTATTCAATTAACTCCACTCCGTTGATTCCCATGGGTATGGGCATCACAACTTAGTATCAGAGCATGGTCTGAGAGATAAACACACATATTTCCAGTTGGGACAGATTTCGTCGATCGTTTTTCTTGAGTTGTGAGTTTTATTATTATGTTATAGAGCATTTGAATTTAGCATGTTCTGATGTTCAATTATAGTGGATTATGGGCTATAGATCAATATGTCCAGTAGAGGAAGAGGTAGGATAAGTAGCCTCATAGAAGAAGACAACCCAGATGATAGTGCTCGTGTTCTAGCTGAGATAGCACAACTCTTAGAAAAACTCATAGGCCATTCGAGCAGAAGCAGTGGCCAATCTTCCCATAGAGGACCCAATCTATACGATCCCCATGAAAGGTTTCAAAGAATGAACCAGAAATAATTTAGTGGCTCAACAGATCCGTTTGTCACTGAGAGTTGGATAAAGTCCATGGAGGTTATACTTGACTACCTCCAGACGCCCGATCTGGATAGGCCCAAGTGTGCTATTTACATGCTAAGAGATGATGCTATGCTCTGGTGGGAAGGAGATAGACTCACGGTGGACGTGACAAATCTCCCTTGGGAGGAATTCAAGAAAGTATTCTTTGATCAGTACTTCACTAAGGGAAAGCGGTCAAAGATGAAAAGAGAATTTTTAGCGATAAAGCAAGGGAGAATGACGATCCAAGAGTATATCCGAAAGTTTGAGAGAGGGTGATATTTTGTACCATTGATTGGAGCAGATCCGAAAGAGAAACTACGACATTTTGTCGATGGTTTGAAGGCTCAGACATGATGTCAGATTGACAGAACCCAAGGATTTCAGGGGTGCTGTAGATAAAGCCCTCCGGGCAGATCAAGATTGGAAGGCTGTTGTGGAGGAGCGACAATTGAAGAGGCAAGCCTTCCAGCAGAAAGACCAGAGGCCCTTTAAGAAGCAGAACCGGAATCAGCAGAGGCCTCAGGAGCCAAAACATCTGCAACCCCAACCTATCAGTGCAGTCCCTGCCACCAAAAACCGGCCAGTTTGCCCCAAATGCCAGAAGAATCACCCTGGTCCATGTAGGGTTGGTCAGAACGTCTGTTACAGATGTGGTGTGCCATGCCACGTCATTCGAAACTGCCCAAAATTGAAGCAGCTGGTGACCAGTCGAGCTTTTGTTATGACAGCTGAGCAAGCCAACCCCGATTCTACTGTGGTTGCGGGTAAGATATTGATTTCTGGTATGCCCTCTATAGCCTTGATAGATTAAGGTGCAACTCACTCGTTTATAGCAGAAAAGTTTGTGAAGAAGTTACCCTTCAAACCAGACCAATTAACCATAGGATTTTGCGTGACTATACCCTTAGGAGAGGAACAGGTGTCCCATGGTTTATTTCATGATTTAGAACTTAGGCACCAAGGGCGTTTGATTAATGCTAACTTAATTGTGCTACCTATGCCTGAGTTCGATTTAATTCTGGGTATGGACTGGTTAACTAAGTATGGGGTAGTGATTGATTTTTTTTAAGTTCAGAACAGTAATGGTCAAACCACTCAAAGGAGACCAGTTTACGTTTGAAGCTAACCAGATTCAGAGAATTCCTCGCATCATTTCAGCTTTAAAAGCCCAAAGCTGTTTAAGGAAAGGTGGAGTAGGATTTTTGGCAAGTTTATCGCCCCTAGCTACTGTTAGTAAACCCCAACTGTCAGAAGTAGAGGTAGTGAATGAGTTTCCTGAAGTTTTTCCAGAGGACATCCATGGACTACCACCAGACCAAGAATTGGAATTTGCAATTGATCTAGTACCAGGAGCAGCGCCTGTTTCCAGACCACCTTACCACCTTGCCCCTACAGAGATGAGGGAATTAAAGGAACAGATCCAAGACCTGTTGGATAAAGGCTTCATATGACCCAGCACGTCACCATGGGGAGCCCCTGTTTTTTTTGTCAAGAAGAAAGATGGGAGCTTAAGGTTGTGTATAGATTATCGCGAGCTAAACAAGCTAACTGTTTAAGAATAACTATGCCCTTCCTAGGATTGAGGATCTGTTTGTCTAGTTGAAGGGATCGACAGTCTTTTTCCAAGATCGACTTGAGATCTGGGTATCACCAATTGAAGATCAATCCAGCTGATATTTATAAGACGGCCTTTAGATCACGCTATGGCCATTACGAGTTCCTAGTAATGCCCTTTGGACTTACCAACGCACCTTCAGCCTTTATGGATTGATGAATAGAGTTTTCCAACCGTTTTTGGATCAGTTTGTGATCGTATTTATAGACGATATCCTGGTGTATTCCAAGACCAGCTCAGAGAATGCCAACCATCTTAGGACAGTGCTACAAGTTTTGAAGAGCAAGCAATTTTTTTCCAAGTTCAGTAAGTCTGACTTTTGACTGGAGAAAGTTGCATTCCTAGGACATATCATATCCAATGATGGATTGGAGGTTGACCCAATCAAAGTTGAAGTTGTTCGCGATTGTCCTGTTCCCAAATCTTTTCCAGAAGTCAGGAGCTTTTTGGGTTTAGCCGGATATTATAGACGTTTCATTAAGGGATTTTCGAGGACAGCTGTCCCATTAACCTCGCTAACAAGGAAGCAGGTTAAATATGAATGGACCCCAGATTTTCAGATCAGCTTTGAGAAGTTGAAACAAGCTCTGATTGAAGCCTCGATGCTAATCATGCCTTTTGATCAAGGAGAGTTTTTCATCCATGCAGATGCGTCCAAGTTAGGTTTAGGTGCTGTACTGATGCAGGACCGTAAGGTAATAGCGTATGCTTCCAGGCAATTGAAGAATCATGAACTATCCCACGCATGACCTAGAACTAGCAGCTGTAGTTTTTGCCTTGAAGATCTGGAGACATTACCTTTATGGGGAGAAGTGTGAAATATTCACAGATCATAAGAGCCTTAAGTACTTTTTCACCCAAAAGGAACTCAATATGAGGCAGAGGAGATGGTTAGAGATTGTGTAAGATTATTATTGCACCATCAGCTATCATCCAGGAAAGAAAAATTTGGTGACCGATGCTCTAAGCAGAAAGTGTATAGGATTAGCCCAACTCACGGTCTCACAGACCATTGACTTACGAAATTGAGAAGTTCGGGTTAGAGTTAGTGTGCGTGACAGTTGCGCAATCCCTGCCGCAACGTGCGTGCGGGGCGTGCGCAACAGGTGCGCGACGCTCGCCGCACGCTGCACGCACAATCGCGCGCATCCCGCCGCGTATCCCACCGCGAATCGTGCGCGGCAGTTGCGCACGCCATGCGCGACGGTAGCGTGCGGTGGCGGTGCGCGCGGTGGCGTGCGCGATGGTGCGCGCGGTGGCGTGCGGCGGCAGTAATTTTTTTTTTTTTTTTGAAATTTTTATTGATCTGATGCAATATAGGTACAATATATGTATTGACAGATCCGAGACAAAGCTCTGATACCACTGTTGGCGCAGCGGCGGATCCGGATCCCGCTCCCGGGGCACAGCGGAAGATTTAGAAATTTTGCACCGGGAACGGTCAATACATAACAAATACAACAATAAAACATCCATAGGGTGTTTCAGATTGGTACCTTGCTGGCGTCTAGGCGCCTGGCTCCGACCAATTTCACGAGGAAATTCGGCACTTCAACGGTAGGCGGTCGTCGTTCTCCTAATCCGGTCCACGACTGAAATCACGATCCCTTCGTCAGTCTGCACTAGAAAACGTGACGTAATGTTTCACGGACGGAATCTCCTCATCGAGACAGTCGGAACAAGTCCGACGGCGGTGACTGGCGGCGGTGCGCGGCGGCGGGCGGCGGCGCAAGGGGGGCGGCGACCGAGAGGAGTAGAGAGGGAGGGCCTGACATTTTTGGTATCAGAGCTTAAGCTGGGATAAGCTCGATTTCTTTGATCACACTTGAGTCTAGGCACAGTGTTGCGTGTTGC
Source organism: Dorcoceras hygrometricum (assembly GCA_001598015.1). Lineage (NCBI taxonomy): Eukaryota > Viridiplantae > Streptophyta > Magnoliopsida > Lamiales > Gesneriaceae > Dorcoceras > Dorcoceras hygrometricum. The sequence continues at coordinate 179,994 of KQ990573.1, read as the reverse complement.
GTGTGCTTGATTATGTGATCTATGTGATTTTTTGTTATGTGATATATCTGTTGCTGTGTGACCTTACCCTCTTAGTGCCTTCGTAGATGCCGCCTAGACGTAGGGGTAGAGGTAGAGGGCAGTTTCAGGAAGAGTCCGATGGTCAGAATGAGGAAGTGCAGCGTAGTGTTCCTCGTTGTGGATGCGATAGACAGGTGGAGGTATATGAGCTGGCAGCCCGAGTGGACGATATGGAACTAGTGATGGCGAGGTTTCAGCGGATGAATCCTCAGACGTTCAATGGCGATGAACCTAGTTCTGATGCTGAGTCTTGGTTGCAGCATATTACTGGATTGTTCAATCGTGTCAGGTATGACGATGAGCGTAGGCTGAGTTTAGCTACGTTTCAGTTGAGAAGAAGTGCCGAGCGTTGGTGGAGAAGTGCTTCTAGGACTCTCGAGGAGATAGGTGTGGGGATTTCGTGGAGTATCTTTTGTACTTCCTTTCGTCATGAGTACGTTCCGGAATATTTTGTGAATTCCAGGGAACGAGAGTTCGATAAACTGGTTCAGGGTTCGATGTCTGTGGGTGAGTATGACCGGAGGTTCTCTTCTCTTCTTGCCTATGTTCCACATGTTGCTGGCCGAGAGAAGGCGAATAGGAACAAGTTCATGGAGGGGCTCAATGAAGAGCTGTATTCTTTTGTGTTGGCGGGTTCATCGGCGAGCTATGCAGAAGCGGTGGACAGGGCTATAGACATTGATGAAGGACTGCAGAACCGTCGGTCACGTGTTAGGCCGCAAGGAGTGCAAGGTAGTCGTCCTCGTGGTTCCGGGAGTGCAACCTTCCCAGTCAAGTGTAGTCGTCTCAACCGCCCCAGCAGCAGGTAGCCCAGCAGCCCGGACACCAGAGGTTTAGACCTCGTGGCCATCAAGTTAAGAAGAAGTCTTGTTCTAGTTCTTCTGGTTCTGGGAGTTCGAGCAGTGGCAATAGCTCCAGGTGGAGTATTGTGGCCAGTGTGGTGGAAGGCATCTGACAGCGCAGTGTGTTGGTGTGCAGGGTTCGTGAAATGTTTGTGGTCAGTACGGACATTTTGCCAGAGTGTGTCCTTTGTCTGGATCGCAGCATACCGCCACTCCACCGCAGGGTCGAGGTGGATCGTCTAGAGGTCGTTCTTTTCCAGCCCAGCAGCAGAGGTTAGGGGAGCCTCAGTTTAGGCCGTTTCAGCACCTGGTCCTTCTCGATTTGGACAGTCTTCCCATCCTCAGTTTTCTGGAACTCAGTTTGCCCAGATGAATGCCATGACTAGGGACCAAGTTGAAGGCACGCTAGGCGGAGGAGTGATTTCAGGTACTTGCTTTGTTTTTGATTTTCCTGCGCGTGTGTTGTTTGATACATGAGCGTCACACTCGTTTATTGCTGATGCATTTGTGGTTGAGCATGGTTTGCATACTGCATCTTTGTGTGATGTTGTGTCTGTAGCGACTCCTGCCGGCGCGAGCTTGTTTTCCCAAGATATTTTGTTGAATGGCGTTCTTAGGTGTGGCGAGAGTGTGTTGTTAGCCAACCTGATCAGGCTAGTGATGTGGGATTTTTATTGTATAGTGGGAATGGACATGTTGTCTAGATATAGAGCCACTGTGGATTGTTTCCATGGAATTGTGCGATTTAGGCCTCAGTCTGGCGAGAAATGGAACTTTTATGGCCAAGATTCCCAGTCGAAGATTCCTTTAGTCTCTGTAAAGGAGATGTTTAGCCTGTTGTCGCTAGAGAATGTTGTTTTTATGATCTATGCCTTAGATGCGTCTTCTTCTTCGAGCGTAGAGCTTAGTAGGGTTCCCGTGGTTCGACATTTCCCGGATTTGTTTCCTGAGGAGATTCCTGGTTTTCCTCCGAGGAGGGAGATAGACTTCAGCATTGAGTTGGTACCTGGTACAGCCCCGATTTCGAGAGCTCCGTATCATTTAGCCCCTGTTGAGTTGAGGGAGCTTAAGGTTCAGCTTAGTGATTTGCTGGAGAAGGGATTCATTAGACCGAGTATGTCTCCGTGGGGAGCGCCTCTTGTTTGTTAATAAGAAGGAAGGGTCGATGAGGATGTGTATGGACTTTAGACAGTTGAACAAGGCGACATTGAAGAATAAGTACCCTTTGCCTAGGATTGATGATTTGTTTGATCAGCTCCAGGGTTCGGCTGTGTTTTCTAATATCGATCTTCGTTCGGGGTACCATCGGTTGCGCATCCGTGAGCAGGATGTTGGAAGACTGCGTTTCTTACAAGGTATGGGCATTATGAGTTTCTATTTATGCCTTTCGGTTTGATGAATGCTCCCGCAGTTTTCATGGATTTGATGAATAGAGTCTTTAGAGAGTTCATCGATCAGTTTGTGATTGTGTTTATCGATGACATTTTGGTGTACTCTAAGACTCCGATGCAGCACAAAGAGCATTTGAAGTTGGTTCTTCAGAAGCTTCGAGACTCGCAGCTGTATGCTAAGTTCTCCAAGTGCGAGTTTTGGTTAGACCGAGTTGTGTTTCTGGGTCATGTGATTGTAGTGCGTAACGTTCTCCGAAGTGCGTAGTTTGGTTAGACCGAGTTGTGTTCTGGGTCATGTGATTTCTGTCGATGGTATCTCTGTGGATCCCAGTAAGGTTGAGGCAGTGATTAACTGGGAGCGTCCCAAGAATGTTGCTGAGATTCGTAGTTTCTTGGGATTGGCTGGCTATTATCTACGGTTTATAGATGGATTCTCTAGTATAGCTAAGCCAATGACGCAGTTGACTCAGAAAGACAAAAGGTTTGTGTGGACTGAGCAATGCGAGAATAGTTTTCTGTTTCTCAGGAGAAGCTAACTACTGCGCCTGTGTTAGCTCTACCGTGTGGTTCAGGAGATTTTGTTGTTTGTGCAGATGCTTCCTTGAATGGATTGGGTTGTGTGTTGATGCAGAATGGTCGAGTAATTGCGTATGCCTCTCGGCAGTTGAAGCCGCATGAGACTCGTTACCCAGTTCATGATTTGGAGTTAGCAGTAGTGGTTTTTGCTTTGAAAATTTGGCGCCACTACCTATATGGTGAGCAGTTTGTGGTGTACTCCGACCACAAGAGTCTTCAGTATCTGTTTTCTCAGTCAGATTTGAATGAGACAGCTTAGATGGATGGAGATGCTTAAAGATTTTGGTTGTGAGACCAAATATCAGCGTGGAAGATGAATGTAGTAGCTGATGCATTGAGAAGAAAGGCTCAAGTGGCGATGCTGGCTTCGATGCAGATTTCGAAGGTCCATGAGCATCTATGCACTACTGGTTGGCGTTATTACCCAGCTGAGGATTATGTTGTGGTGTCTTCCTTTCAAGTCGAGCCACAGATTGTTTCTAGCATTAGAGCAGCTCAGAGGACTGATCCATCCATCCATGAGTTGAAGCTGAAGGTTAGAGCTGGACAGTTGGAGGATTACACTTTCTCGTCCGATGGTTGTTTGAGGTTTCGTGGCAGATTGGTTGTGCCAAATCTGATTGACTTGAAGGAGGAGATCTTGAGAGAAGCGCACTGCAGTAGACATAGTGTCCATCCTGGTGCAAGGAAGATGTATCATGACTTGAAGCAGCATTACTGGTGGGCAGGTTTGAAGAGTGATGTTGCTGATTTTGTATCCCGATGTCTGAATTTTCAGCAAGTCAAGGCTGAGAGGATGAGACCTGGTGGTTTGTTTCAAATCATAGAGGTGCCCCAATGGAATTGGGAGCACGTAGCTATGGATTTTGTCACGCATTTGCCTCGTTCCAGCAGAGGTTGTGATGCAGTTTGGGTGATAGTTGACAGATTGTCGAAGTCTGCGCATTTCATTGCCTACAACATGACCTATTCTTTGAAGAAGATTGTGAAGCTGTACGTAGATTTTGTGGTGTGTTTGCATGGTGTGCCAGTTTCGATTGCTTCAGGTCGTGATCCTCGATTTACTTCCAGGTTTTGGAAGAGTTTGCAAACAGCTTTGGGTACTAGATTGGCGATGAGTACAGCGTATCACCCCCAGACAGATGGCCAATCTGAGAGAACTATCCAGATTTTAGAGGATATGTTGAGAGCTATTGTGATGGATTTTAGTGGTAGCTGGCAAGACTCGTTGTCTTTGGTTGAGTTTTCCTACAATAACAGCTATCATGTCACGATTGGGATGTCACCATTTGAAGCTTTATATGGCAGCAAGTGCAGATCGCCGATATGTTGGGAAGAAGTGGGGGAGAAGCAGCTGTCTTCTCCAGAGTTTGTGCAGCAGATGAGAGATCAAGTGGATTTGATTCGCCAGAGAATGAAATCTGCACAAGATCGCCAAACTAGTTATGCGAACAAGAGGCGTAGGCCTTTAGAATTTGAGGTTGGTGATCTAGTTTTCCTTAAGGTTTCTCCTTTCCGCAGTGTTATGAGATTTGGTCTCAAGGGAAAGTTAGCTCCTCGTTATATTGGTCCTTATGAGATCTTAGAGAAGATTGGCCCATTGGCATATCGTTTGCTGTTGCCACCAGATTTGTCTTCCTTACTTGATGTGTTTCATGTTTCGATGTTGAGGAATTATGAGCCAGATCCCTCGCATGTGTTGAGAACTGACGAGGTAGAGTTAGATCGGACTTTGGTATGTGGAATATCCCTTCCAGATCTTGGATAGAAAAGAGAAACAGCTGAGGATTAAGACCATTCCCTTAGTAATGGTTCAGTGGAGCAAACATGGTAGAGAGGAAGCTACATAGGAACTACAAGAGAAGATGCAGGGTGAGTGGCCGCATCTGTTTGAGTGAGTGTTGTATCAGATTCCAGTCGTTGGTTCTTTGTTACTTCTCGGAAGATGTTTGCTTAAGTTCTTTTCCCCAGTTATCTTGAACTCTTGATCTTGAGCTGTTTGATTTCGAGGACGAAATACTGTTGTAGTGGGGGAGATATGTGAGACCTAAAAGGCTGATGAGATTAATTGAGTTAATTAATCGGGTTTTATTGGATTCAGATTGAGCTTGAACAGATCTGGATGTTCAACTTTGAGTCGATATGCTTGGAGAAGCTATCGGGTTGGTATAAGTCCTTCGAACAGATCTGGAGAGTTAGAGTTTTGTTGCAGGATCTGTTCAGTGATGAGCGTTGGTCATAGTTGAGTGATCGCGTTCAGCAATCGTAGCGAGATTTGTTGTTGCTAGTGTTCAGTAGTGAGCTAGCGTGCTTCTGTAGCGAGTAGCTAAACTACGTCGTTTGGTTTAGTTATAACGACAGCATTTTGGTTTAGCGGGCGAGACTCAGCAGTGAGCAGCGTTGGTCCTCAGATTTGAGAGATCTGAGTGTTCGGAAACGACGCCGTTTTGGGTTCAGATTTCGTTGGCGCTAGCGATTCAGATCTGAGTAGCGGATGATGTGTCTAGATGCAACGTCGTTTGAGTTAGTAGAGATCTGCTTTGGCGTAGAGTGAGATCTGGATGCGAGCGGGAATATCAGCTTTGAAATTTAAGTTGTCGGAGAGATCTGTTTTAGAAGCTTGAACAGATTTGAGTATATAAGAGGACTTGGTCTTCGTTGCTTTGTATTATTTCCCGACACTTAGAATATTTTTCGATTGTAGATCTCTGTCGCGATACAGCTACTGTTCACCGAACTTTATCTTCTTCGATTGCCGACGGTAGACAGCTCCGATTGAAGTAAGAGTGGTAGCGTTGGACTCCTTTTGCTGAGACGCTTCATTTGGATACTGCTTTCGGACATTTGCTTGAAGCTGGTGAGGTGTACGAAGACATCTCCCTTGTGTAGTCTGTTAGCATTCCGTCCTAGCTTGTTGGGGTGTGAGATCTGTGTTGCTCGGACCCAGTTTGTAGTAATTGTTGCACAGATACTTGAGGTACGGATGTAAGCTTGCTTACAGCATTGAGATTGGCATGGATATGTGCTCATGCTTGCTGTTTGTGATGCTGTGTATATTGTCTTGTTATCTGTTGCATTTTGTTGCACTGCATACACGCATCTGTTCCATGCTGTTATCAGATCTCTTTTGTAGCCATATCCTTCTTGCTGATTTGAGCGTGCCAGGGTGCTTGTAGAGGCGCGAGGGTAACTCCCGTCCCTCATCTCCCCGCTGGGACAGTTAGCCACCGTGAGCGGAGTGGGTAGCTCCCAGATCTCATGTGACGCCCGAACCCACGGGAATCATGAATTGGGGTAAATAAAAATTTTCGAAATAAAAGAAGGCTAAAGGATAATTTGTTATAAGCTGTATTTATTATAACTTAAAAGAAATCGAAACACAAGACAACTCAAAGACTAGCAGATACTTATTTGCGCGCTAACTACTGAGACATTTGCGGAAAACAGTTTTCATTGATAATTGCAATTGCGATTTACAACAGCTGCTATTCTATGTAAATATACAATCGTTGCCACTGATCTAATACAGTACATTCTAAACAAAATAATCATCAACTATGACACGGAAAATGCTGGCCTTTGACAAACACACACCACCCAGCAGCTGATTTCAAGTTTCACCTTCTGTTCGTTCTCCAACTGTCGCACCTGCACCATTTTAAAAGCTAGTGAGCCTAAAGGCTCAACAAGTAAACCTGAATAATAACAAGTTTAAATACGCAGGTAGACATCTTGATCAATACGCAAGTTAAAGGAACATCAATGCGTAAACATTTCTTAAACATTCATAAGCTTGGAGACAGGGAAATATAACCCAAATCTCAACATCAATATTTTCTGTTTAGATTTATGGCATATAAGCTCCTCATGGTCCGTGTTGCACTTTGATCAAAATGACTTCCGATATCAGTTTTAGCATATAGGTCATATGAAAGGGCAGTCGACATCTAGACAACTGCTCACCCTTCTCCTTGGTGACCGTCAACTATCTATGCCATAATCTTAAAATAAACTTTGTTCCATTAACATTCTTTCGTAAAGCTTTCTTTCTTAAAATCCTCAGGTTCCATCATTTAAAACTCTCGCTTCCATTTTAAAAACTTTACTGAGTATTGAGTTTGACTTTGGAACCTTAACATTGACATGAGACCAGTCGGAAGAATAAAACTAGTCGCAAAGAATAGGAACCACTCGAAAGAATAAAATCAGTCGCAAGGTCTTTGCGTTTAAAACAAACGTATTTAATAAAACGGCGTCGTTAGCATGTCAACCAGCTGCAAGGAAAGCGCTAAACAACCAGTCGCAAGAAAAGCGCTAACATATAAAACCAGAAGCAATGAATAGTACCAGTCGCAAGACTAATACCAGCTGTAATGAACAGTACCAGTCGCAAGACTAATACCAGCTGCAATGAACAGTACCAGTCACAAGACTAATACCAGCTGCAATGAACAGTACCAGTCGCAAGACTAATACCAGCTGCAATGAACAGTACCAGTCGCAAGACTAATACCAGCTACAATGAACAATACCAGTCGCAAGACTAATACCAGCTGCAATGAACCGTACCACTACTGGAATTTAACAACGAAATACATCTGCTGGTGAACAGTGCATCTACTGATTTTACGTAAACAACGCAACTGCTGAATTTAGCAATGAAATGCATCTGCTGGTGAACAGTGCATCTACTGGAATTTATGAAAACACACAGCTGCTGAAATTAGCAACGACTACCGATTACACAGTTATTAAATTCTGATATTATAACTACTATATTTAAGAACATTCATAAACATTCTGGGAATAAACTCGAATCCTCAGTACTTTCAAAACATCTTAAACTTTCTGGAAAATATTTTGGAAGCATCATAAACATCAAAACATCATTTTCGAACCCATCTTCTTTCCTTTGAACATGTATAAAATCATTTTAAACATAAACTTCAACATATTTTAAACATACAGGCAAGCAGATCCATAAAAACATCAATATATGCTTCAAATGGTGTAGCAAAGGATAAGCTTCTACTTGCCTTAAACAAAGCTTTGCGACAGCAACCAATTCCTGCAGAAATCTTCTCTTTGAGTAACGCACGAACTCTTCTGGAAATACTTTGAAGGACACTTTAAGACTTTTCTTTGCAAATGATAAGAATCTTACTTTGAAAACATGTTTTTATCTGAAAGGGATTAATGGCAAGCTACTTGTGAAATCAAGCATGACACACTTAGAGAATTTAGTAAAATTCCCTTCATATCATTTTAATTTGTAAAACACCAAACCTTTTTCAAAAGAAATCATTTGTCCTCCTTAAAATATTTTTCAATCGATTTAAAACAAGCTCGTGCATCACTCTTTGGAGTCATCTGCTGGAACCAGCCGCAACGCATATTATGTTCTGAAATCAATGAATCAAAAAATACATAACATTTAAAATTTCCAATTTGGCCCATGAGATCAATAAAATGCATAAATGTGGTCCTATGGAATTTGGGGCGTTTCAACTCTACCCTCCTTATTGAAATTTCGTCCTCGAAATTTACGTGCCAAATAAATATGGTTAAAGGGAAAGTATATCAGCTTCTGTTTCCCATGTTGCTTCTCGCTCCGACTGATTAGACCATTGTATCTTAACCATAGGAATACTACGGCTTTTAATCTTCTAATTTCTCGGAGGAGAATTCTTTCTGGTCGCTCTTCATAGCTTAAATCCGGTGTCAACTGGATTGGTTCATGACTTAATATATGCGAAGGGTTGGGAACATATTTCCTCAAAGCTAATACATGAAAAACATTGTGTACTGCTGCCAGCTGCGGTGGCAGTGCTAACCGATAGGCTAACGTTCCTATCTTCTCCAAAATTTCATATGGTCCAGTATATCTTGGACTCAATTTTCCTTTATTTCCAAAACGCATAACTCCTTTCATTGGAGCTATTCTCAAAAATACGTGATCACCTATCTCAAAATTTAGTTCCCTTCTTCGATTATCTGCATAACTTTTCTGTCGACTTTGAGCAGCTTTCATTCTTTCTCTTATTTTTCTAACAGCTGCTGCTGTTTGTTCTACAATATCTGGTCCCAAACCAGCTCTTTCACCAACTTCATCCCAATGAAGTGGTGTTCTACACTTTCTGCCATAGAGAGCTTCATATGGAGCCATTTGAATCGAAGCTTGGAAACTGTTATTGTAGGCAAACTCTACCAGTGGCAATCTCGAATCCCAACTTTCTGAAAAATCCACAATACAAGCTCTGAGCAAGTCTTCTAAAATCTGAATCACCCTTTATGATTGTCCATCAGTCTGGGGGTGAAACGCAGTACTGAATGTCAATTTTGTACCCATAGATTTATGCAAACTTTTCCAAAAAGCTGATGTAAATTTAGAATCTCTGTCTGATACAATAGAAACTGGAACTCCATGTAGACTCACTATTTCCTTAACATATAATTCTGCGTATCTGCTCACCTCATAAGTTGTTTTGACTGATAAGAAATTAGCAGACTTAGTGAGTCTATCAATTATAACCCAGATGGAGTTATTCTGATACAATAGAAACTGGAACTCCATGTAGACTCACTTATTTCCTTAACATATAATTCTGCGTATCTGCTCACCTCATAAGTTGTTTTGACTGATAAGAAATTAGCAGACTTAGTGAGTCTATCAATTATAACCCAGATGGAGTTATATCCTTGAGCTGTCCTTGGTAATCCAGTCACAAAATCCATCGCTATACATTCCCACTTCCATTCTGGAATAGGAAGTGGTTTCAACAATCCAGTTGGTCGCTGATGTTCAACCTTCACCAGCTGACATGTCAAACATTCAGCTACAAATCTAGCAACATCCCTTTTCATTCCTGGCCACCAATACAACTGCTGGAGGTCCTTGTACATTTTCATACTTCCTGGATGTACTGAATATGGAGCTGTATGAGCTTCTTTCAAAATATCAGCTCTTAAATCATCTACTTGAGGTACCCAAATTCTGCCCAAATACCTAACAATTCCATCTTCTGAAAAAAAGAGACTACTGCCTCTTTCTTTATCTTGTTTAACCCATTTCTTCAATTGTTCATCTTGCAGCTGACCTTCTCGAATTTGGTTTAACAAATTTGATCTTACTGAGAGGTCCGCTAAAATCATATTACTACTGATGCTGGACACTATCTCGAGTCCACCACATACATATATCAGAACATGCTAAATAATTTAAAGACAATGCTCTGAAAATAAACTCACAACTTAGAAGAACAGACGATGAACTTTGATCCAGCTGATGGTGCGTGTATTTATCTCAGGAACGTTGCTCTGATACCATGTTGTGACGCCCGAAACCACGAGAATCACGAATTGGGGTAAATAAAAATTTTCGAAATAAAAGAAGGCTAAAGGATAATTTGTTATAAGCTGTATTTCTTATAATTTAAAAGAAATCGAAACCCAAGACAACTCAAAGACTAGCAGATACTTATTTGTGCGCTAACTACTGAAGACATTTGCGGAAAACAATTTTCATTGATAATTGCAATTACGATTTACAACAGCTGCTATTCTATGTAAATATACAATTGTTGCCACTGATCTAATACAGTACTTTCTAAACAAAATAATCATCAACTATGACACGGAAAACGCTGGCCTTTGACAAACACACACCACCCAGCAGCTGATTTCAAGTTTCACCTTCTGTTCGTTCTCCAGCTGTCGCACCTGCACCATTTTAAAAGCTAGTGAGCCTAAAGGCTCAACAAGTAAAACCTGAATAATAACAAGTTTAAATACGCAGGTAGACATCTTGATCAATACGTAAGTTAAAGGAACATCAATGCGTAAACATTTCTTAAACATTCATAAGCTTGGAGACAGGGAAATATAACCCAAATCTCAAAATCAATATTTTATGTTTAGATTTATGGCATATAAGCTCCTCATGGTGTGTTGCACTTTGATCAAAATGGCTTCCGATATCAGTTTTAGCATATAGCTCATATGAAAGGGCAGTAGACATCTAGACAACTGCTCACCCTTCTCCTTGGTGACCGTCAACTATCTATGTCATAATCTTAAAATAAACTTTGTTTCATTAACATTCTTTCGTAAAGCTTTCTTTCTTAAAATCCTCGCGTTCCATCATTTAAAACTCTCGCTTCCATTTTCAAAACTTTACTGAGTATTGAGTTTGACTTTGGAAACTTAACATTGACATGAGACCAGTTGGAAGAATAAAACCAGTCGCAAAGAATAGGAACCAGTCGAAAGAATAAAACCAGTCGCAAGGTCTTTGCGTTTAAAACAAACGTATTTAATAAAACGGCGTCGTTAGCGCGTCAACCAGATGCAAGGAAAGTGCTAAACAACCAGTCGCAAGAAAAGCTCTAACATATAAAACCAGACGCAATGAACAGTACCAGTCGCAAGACTAATACCAGCTGCAATGAACAGTACTAGTCGCAAGACTAATACCAGCTGCAATGAACAGTACCAGTCGCAAGACTAATACCAGCTGCAATGAACAGTACCAGTCGCAAGACTAATACCAGCTGCAATGAACCGTACCACTACTGGAATTTAACAACGAAATACATCTGCTGGTGAACAGTGCATCTACTGATTTTACGTAAAGAACGCAACTGCTGAATTTAGCAACGAAATGCATCTGCTGGTGAACAGTGCATGTACTGGAATTTATGAAAACAACACGGCTGCTGAAATTAGCAACGAAATGCATCTGCTGGTGAACAGTGCATCTACTGGAAAAACATTCATAATCGTTCTGTGAATAAACTCGAATCCTCAGTGCTTTTAAAACATCTTAAACTTTCTGGAAAACATTTTGGAAGCATCATAAACATCAAAACATCATTTTCGAACCCATCTTCTTTCCTTTGAACATGTATAAAATCATTTTAAACATAAACTTCAACATATTTTAAACATACAGGCAAGCAGATCCATAAAAACATCAATACATGCTTCAAATGGTGTAGCAAGGGATCAGCTTTTACTTGCCTTAAACAAAGCTTTGAGAGAGCAACCAATTCCTGCAGAAATCTTCTCTTTGAGTAACGCACGAACTCTTCTGGAAATACTTTGAAGGACACTTTAAGACTTTTCTTTGCAAATGATAAGAATATTACTTTGAAAATAGGTTTTTATATGAATGAGATTAGTGGCAAGCTACTTGTGAAATCAAGCATGACACACTTAGAGAATTTAGTAAAATTCCCTTCATATCATTTTAATTTGTAAAACACCAAACCTTTTTCAAAAGAAATCATTTGTCCTCCTTAAAATATTTTTCAATCGATTTAAAACCATCTCGTGCATCACTCTTTGGAGTCATCTGCTGGAACCAGCCGCAACGCATCTTATGTTCTGAAATCAATGAATCAGCAAATACATAACATTTAAAATTACCAATTTGGCCCATGAGATAAATAAAATGCATAAATGTGGTCCTATGGATTTTGGGGCATTACATCTCATGTGTTGGGCAACAGCAGGTTGAGCGTTGATTATGCACCTGGTACCGTGTGCTGAGATGAGTGGGTAGCTCCCATATACTCACACACGTTGTGGCCACTGCCTTCTTTTCGGATTTCAGTTGTTGAGCTGTCTTTGGAATCCTTTTTTGTTATCTAACTGCTGTTTTTATTTGCTCTCCGTACTGGGGTTGACCCCTGTCCCTCTAGGGCTTGGTTGTTGTGTGTGTTTTCAGGTTATCATGGTTACTCTGTTGGTCGTAGAGTAGACCCAACTGGATGTGCCCCAGGAGGTGGTTAGAGTGTCCCAGTTGGCGTATAGCATATTATGTATCACCTGTTAGTCGGGGGTTGTCCTGTGCTTTGTAGTAGTGATTGTATGGTACTTGATATATGTTTTAATGTTGAGTTGTTGTATTGAGTGATTTTAACTACTGAGATATTTTGAGTATTGTTGGTATGCTTCCTCTATTGTTTCGCGTGGTTTAACTCTGTGTTGTGCACGAGGCCTGACAGGTCCTTACGAAATTTTGGACAAAGTAGGAATGATGGCTTATCGATTAGCACTGCCCCCACATCTGTCTTCAGTGCACAGCGTGTTCCATGTATCAGCTTTAAGAAAATAGGTTCCCAACCCGTCGCATGTGCTGAGTTATGAACCAATACATCTTGAACCAGATCTGAGTTATGAAGAAATACCCGAGAGGATTCTTCTTAGAGAGAATAGAAAGTTGAGGAATCGTATCATTCCAATGATTAAAGTGCAGTAGTCTAACCAATCAGAGCGAGAAGTTACGTGGGAGACCGAAGCTGATATGCATAGTCTTTACCCAGAGCTGTTTGGTAAGTAAATTTCGAGGACAAAATTTCAGTAAGGAGGGTAGAGTTGTAGCGTCCCAAAATCCATAGGACCATAATCATTAACCTTTTTATTTTAAGGGCTGTTTCGAGAATCCAGATTTCAGCTCAAGTTAGTTTTATTTATTTAAGCTGATTTTTTTTTTCAGCTTCGAACATGATTCAGAAGGTTTCCGGTCAGATTTCGCCCCAAGCACAACTCGAGCTGATTCAGATTTCATTCGAAAATAAAACGCTTTAAATGAGAGATAAGTTTTTTTCAAAATCTTGCGGCAAGTTTGCAAATTAAAATAGTGAGAGGGAGTCTTTATCATTTTACAAGAAGAGGGTATGGTGTGCCATGCCTAATTTTGTACATTTCACCTACTACAAATCATACTCCCATATATGATTGATTTCGTGAAGTTAGAAGCTCATTTTTTCTTTCCAAGAAAATCTTTAATTCTCTCAAATTCTAAGGAGCTCGTCGCGAGTGCTTGAGGAGATCTCCTGTCGAGACCAGCTGTTCTTCGTGATTCCCAGTATAAGGCAAGTAAAGCTGATTCTTTGTTACACCATGAAAGTATATATATAGATATATATATATATATCGTTCCTTTCAGTTCTGTGATTGCTTGCCTGTTTTACGCACAAGTTTTAGCTTATGTTCATGCTCTTGCTTGATTTAAAATGAATGTTTCGGGGTCACAGAGTGATTTCTGATTTTTAAAACTCTCCAGCATGTTTTGGTGCGATTATTGTCGTTTTAAAACACTGAGCAGTACAGACTCGAGTTTAAGGTATGATTATGAACTCCTTCGTTCTGGTGTATGGCGGCATCTGGACTTGACTCCAAGTTAATCGGCGATGCTAGTCGAATCGGGATTTTGTACTGGTTAGATAAGCGTAGCTGGTTTCTTTGGATGTCGTCTGTGATGCTGCAATACTATTTCTATGTTCAAATTTGATTTCGTACCCAAGAAACACTCACATAGCCAAATCTGTTTCACATTAGCGATATAATTCCAGAAGCCAAATCTGTTTCACGCTAGCGATGTAATTCCAGAAGCCAAATAAGTTTCACGCTAGCGGTACTATTCCTATGGCCAAATCTATTTCACGCTAGCAATATAATTCCAGAAGACAAATCTGTTTCCCGCTAGCGGTACTATTCCTATAGCCAAATCTATTTCACGCTAGCGCTATAATTCCAGAAGCAAAATCTGTTTCACGGTAGCGGTACTATTGCTATAGCCAAATCTGTTTCACGCTAGCGGTATAATTCCAGAAGCCAAATCTATTTCACGCTAGCGATATAATTTTTGTAGTCAAATCTATTTTCCACATCTGAGATATTTATTCTTTAGCCAAAGACGTATGCTCAGTGTAACGTATTATTTTAAGATAAATGAGTTTTAAAAGAATCGAACCCCGATTTTTGTTATCCGATTTCGATAAAATGCTTTGTTTAAAGGAAGTAATGTTAAGTTTTAAAGGACTTATGTCATAGATAACAGACGGTCGAAGATGGAAGGGTGAGCTAGCTGACGAAGGAATCAGTTGCCCCTTCATATTGTTATGGGCGATGTTTCGCCATATTGTTACTTAATTCAGATGTAGCTTGATCAAGCGCCATTGGACCTAAGGAGAGCTTCTAAGCCATAAGTCATAAGAAAATATAGATGAGATCTAGGTTGCTTTCCCAAATCTGATTTTACGAAAAGAATTTATGTTTAAACTGACTTCCTTTAAACTATGATTATTTTAAGTTATCTATGTGTCTGCCTGCACTAAGTGGTCTTTTTTATTCTCGGTTTTACTTGCGGAGCCCCTAGGCTCATTAGGTTTTACGGTACAGGTGAGTCAAATGTGAGACCTGGATTTGTTAATTGAGATTAATCGTGGGAATTAATCGAATTATAGAGGTTTTATCGGTTGTTTAGATGTTGGCATTGAAGTCGCTGACGTAAGCTTTGCTGCTGGTAGCTTAGTGCGTATTGTTCTTTGTTTTGGTTGCTGTCGACAGCAGTTGGATTGGTTTGTAACGACATCATTTAGATTAGTAGAAGCGACGCCGTTTCGCTAGCGAGCAGATATCTACTGTTGAGAAGTCTGCCAGCAGGTAGCGTAGGAACCAGTCGTTGGGGGAAATTAGCGTGTTTTTGTGATGAGCGCTATACGACATCGTTTTGAGGTGCAGGTGACGTAAGAGTATCTGCTGGTGTTAGAACGTTACTGTAGCTTGCTGCTGGCATTTAGCAAGAAGCTGCTGCCACTATGATGACGTCAGCAGCGTGTGTTTTCGTCGTTTGGCTGACGTAAGCATTACTGTTGAGAGATCTTTCGGTGAATCTATTAACAGATTTGATGACGCGTGCATTTTCTCCCGTTGCGTTGGATATCAGATCTGGTGACGTAAGCAACTTTCTCCGCCTTTCAATGCGACGTCGTTTTGAGGATTTTTGTATGTTTTAGCGCTTGCGTTGGTTTTGTGAGATCTGTTGCGAATTAGGAGCTTTGAAACTGTTTTGTCGGTGGAATAATTAGCAGATATATCGCGCCTATAAATTAGAAGTGTTGACTTCATTTTAACTCACCAGACCCCATACTTAGAGATATATTTCCCGATTTTTGTTCTCTGTTCGTCAACCCTTGGTCACTATTTACCGTGAGCTTCTCCGGTAGATCCCCGTTGATTCCGGCCACCGTTTTTCGCGTGTGAGGTAGCGTTGGACTTCCCTTGGAAAGCTCTTTCTTCTCGTACCCATTTTGGAAGATATAGTTGGTTGCAGCGAAAGCACGACGTGGCTGTTCTCGTGCGTGAGTTTCGTTGTGCAGGCTTTTACCAGAGTCTTCGGGATTTCTCGTAGGGTTAGTTGTTGCTCAGTATAAGGTACGGATTTGAGCTTGTTTTACAGCGAAGTTATGGCTTGGATGAATTGTAGTCGCTGGTATGTGGAATTGCCGTGCCTGCTGGTTGTGTTCTGTTGAGAATTGTGTATGCTATTTGTGTATTTGCTGCGTTGCATATGTTTATATGCTTGCATTCCCGCCTGTTGCATACACGCATGGTATTCCTATCCAGTTTTGGTAGTCTTTGTACCATTGTTGCATTGCTATTGTTTTCTTACCAGGATGTGAGGGCGAGCGGCAATAACGCACTCTCATCTCCCTGCTGGGATCATAGCCACCATGAGCCGAGTGGTTAACTACCACAGTTCATGGGCGAGGCAACAGTAGGTTGAGTTGTTTGATGCATCCGGTAAGTGGGTGTAATTTCATGGCGAGTGGCTCACTACCACACTGTGAACACACCCCGTGGCCACCTATTCGTTGTCGATGATTCTTGGAGCTATGTTTGAGTTCCTTAGCTCCCTTGTGGGTCGAGCTTTCCATTGTTCCTTGGCGTTTCATGCATAGCACCTGCATTTTATTCCTTGATGTTATTCTGTTGTATTATTACTCTCCGTACTGGGGTTTGACCCCAGGTCCCTCCGGGGCTTGGTTTGTTTCTTTGTTATGTTGTTTTCAGGAAACCCAGGTTCTACAGCTGGTCGTGGGTTTAACCCAGCTGGTGGTGCCCCAGGAGGTGGCTAGTGTGTCCCAGTAGCATATAGCATATATATTTATATGTATCAGTTAGCCAGGGGGATACCCTGCGCTTTGTTGTTGTACCCGTAGGGGAATAAGATACATATTTGATTTGTGTATGCTTTGTTGTGGATTGTTTTATGATTTGGGAAACTTATTTTAAGTATTGTTGTATTTGAAATTATATGTTTAAAACCGTCGGGCCTAAAAGCGAAAATTTTACCCACTTTTTGATAGCTTCCGAATGTGTTTATCTGTTGTGAGCACGAGGCCTGACATCAAATCTGGGGCAGACGGGATGCGGGAGCTGAACCTGCTGGGGCATGTGTGTGTTTATCGAAGGTCGACGTTTCCGTGACGTTGTTGTTTTTGATCCTTTGTCAAAACTATATTAAGATCCATTACAACAATATAGAATTCATATAGAGTTCCAGTAGTTGTAATATCTCGTTTTGTAAGTTGATCCAGAAGTCTGTTTACTCAAATCTGTTGTTGCTATTTACTTTTGGCGCCAATTGTTTGTATATCAGTTTTGTAAGGAAATACAGCTTACAACATTTCGCATTCAGCCCTTCTATTCCTCTTGTTTATTCAATTAACTCCACTCAGTTGATTCCCATGGGTATGGGCGTCACAACCGCCCTATCCACTGCCTCAGCATAAGTCGAAGTAGTGTTAGAGTAGATGCCCAACTAGCCAACTTGTGGCGTGTGGGTTTTATAGACTCTTGTACAAACAGTCTTTATATATGATATTCGCATTCTTTTATATGGCGTTCTTTACTTTAATTATGTGTGTAATGATTTACAATTGCGTTGAGTAAAGACCTAGAATACACCTAAGTGTATATTAGATGTGATAGTGGGTATGACGGCTATCATGAAACACATCTAATAGTCGCTGTGTATTCTTAACATGTTCCTAGTCGATTGGGCCGTCAAAAATGAGGATAAGGCCGCCGAGTTCGAGACTAGTATCTGCGGATGCGAAGTACCATGTTTCATTGGTAGGGAACATTGTGATGTTCTGAGCATGCAGATAGATAGTGACCTGGTGATCTATCGAACTACCCTCGTTCGGACTTTCCAAGTGGTTACCATT
>KQ990573.1:135666-148925 GCA_001598015.1 Dorcoceras hygrometricum | reverse complement strand
GTTCTGAAAAATTGGTTTTTCAGATCATAATATCAGTTTTGGAAACTGAGTCGATCCGTCCGATCTGATCGGCGATCGGAGTTACGGTGAAGTCTCGGTGGTGGAGATGAACTGAATGTTCATCGTTGGACCCGGGCCCGTTGGGCCGGTCCAAGTCCAACACCTAAGCTTATTTAATTAAGCCTAAACCTAGACTAAACCTAACACTTGACACAACTCCCAATACCCTAAATTGCGCCACCCCTCCTCTCTCCCACAAGCCGCCGCCGCCGCCGCCCGCCGTGCGCCGCCACCGCCCGTCGTCCTTCTAGTGCAGGCTGACGAAGGAGTCTCGGTTCTGGTCGTGGACCGGATTGGCAATATCTACCGCAGTCTACCGAGAAAAGCCGACGTTATTGTAACTACGGTTGGAGCCAGGCACAAGTGCTAGCAAGGTAGTGGTTTTGAACCCCCTATGTATGTCGATAACTGTTATTGATTTTTCGTATTGATCATCTCCCGACTGTTTATTCTTTGTTCTTCCGCTGCCTCACCGGGGGGCGGATCCGGATCCCGAACAAGTAGAACCAGCTAACACCAGCTGAAACAAATCTGGTCTCAACTCTTTCAAAAACTTGTTCCGCTTCGTCCTCCTGGTTAGAAACGTGAGGAACATACACGAGGATTGAGGAAAACTGTCTACCATACTCTGATACCTTCAGATTTCCTTACTTCAGATTATCAAACTCCCTCTCTCGGTTGTTGTAATATGACTCTGGGGTATACTCCTGGAAAAAACCAGCACAAAAGCTCTCCCAAGTGACCAAGACTCCGGTCTCTCTCATAGTAGGATCGAGATTCGGTAATTAGTGAGTAATCGGATTTGGTTCAGGATTAGTCACGGTAGACATGATTATCGAATTTCAGACTTGAGGATTTTTGGTCAAATCTGGTTGGTGATTTTTCAGATTTGACGTAGATCTGATCACCTATGAGTTTCCAATTGCTATCGGGTGAAATCTGCGTTGAATTTAGAGTCGATTTGCTTAGTTTTTCCATCAGGAGCTGGTTCCAGTGGAATTCAGATTTGAGTAGTCGAGTCTGGCACGAGAAGTGATGCGTCGTCATTTTGCATTTCCAGACTTAGCGCTGGCGAGTAGGATCTGGTAGCGGGCGAGAATAGATGCGAGAATCATAGAGGAGATGCCACGTGTAAGTCAACGTTTTTGTGTTGACCTGTTCGGTTTTTATGGTTAAGATCGGTGCGGTTCAGTATTGTTCAGGATCTGAGTGAGCGTGAGCAGATCTGAGTGCGGGGATCTGTTTAGCCAGTGCGACGCCGTTTTGTTTAGTTGCTAGTGTTAGCGTTAGCGAGGCAGATTTGAGTTAGCGCTGGATTCAGATTCGAGGACCCGTGCCTTAGCGCTAGGATCTAATGCTCGGACCTGATGGTGTCGGTGGTTGACTTTCACTGTAGACTTTGATGAGGGATTTCAAATACAAGTGTTGCCCAAGACTTAGTGTATTTTCGACCCCGATTTCCCTTTCTTCTTCTTCGTTAACCCTTGATCAGTACTTTTCACCAAACCCTTCTCCGGTAGATTGCCGTCGATTTCCGTTGCTGTTTGGAGTAAGACTGGTGGCGCTGAGCTCGTCTTGCTTAGGCCATTCGATTGATACCAGTCTGGAGTTGTAGATCGACGCGTAGGAGGAGCGCGAAGGATATACAGTGTTCGAAGATTTTCACGACAGTTAACCTGAGAGTTCTTCTGTTCTTCTGAGCTTCTGGGTAAGTGATTTCGACTAGTTTAAGTTTGATTTTAGCTAGTTGAGCCTGCTTGGTAGAGGTTGAACCAGATTTCAGTTTCTGACCTTATGGAGTGAGTTATAGGAGTTCAGATTTGAGCTCCCAGGCAGTTCCTGCTGTGTTTGTCGAGACCAGCGAGGAAGCAGATTTGAGCAGGCTGAGGTTGTCGTGCCCTGGTGAGATCTGGTTGAGGTAAAAGCTGAGTATTAAGGTACGAATTGAGCTTCTGTTAACAGCTTGGGCATAAGCGTGTTAGTATTTTAGAGCATGGTTTGTGTTCTGTGAATTCTGTGCTTTACGTGAATAGATTTGGCTCACTTGTTGATTATATGTTCTGTTTACGTGAATTATGCATGCTGAAATCAGATTTGAATTTCATGGCATTCATGCATGCTTATTGAGCCTGTTGATTGATTGAGAACCAAATAAGAGCCACGTTGTGATCGACCGGCAGATGTGTGGTGCCTGAAAGGTCCAACGCAATCATCGGGGTGGTGGCCGACTGACTCGTTGTGCCTGAATACCACTGAGTTGTGATGGTTAGTGGACAGACCTGAATATCACGGACCGATGTTTCCTCGGCTGATTGGCTGTGCATGGTATAGAGGCTCGCCTGGATATTTCCAGCTGACTCGTTGGCCTAGATGACCGATTCTTTGAAAGCCCTCATGCATTTCATGTTTTGAGATACTGCATGTTTATGATTTGCTGTTGTCTTAGTGCTCTTCGTACTGAGGTTTAACCTCGTATTTCTTTTCCTGATTTTGTGTTCCTTGGGTCTGTGTTGCCCATTGCAGGTTCTTCCGGTACCAGGTTGGACAGAGTGGAGTGCCAGCTGGTCGATCCCCATTTCGTTAGAGTTCCAGTTGTATTTATTTATATATTGAACCAGGGGATGCCCTGAGTTTCTACGTATGTTGGGGATCTGTATTGAGATTTGTTTTGATTACCTGATTGTTGTTGGATTTGAGTAACTCCTATTTGGAGTATGTATTATTTTGAATGTATGATTTTGAGTTCAGGCCCAGGTATTCGAAAAATTTTTAAGCCTATTTTTATGCTTCCGCTATTATGTGCTTTTTTATGTTGTTAATCTTTGTTGATTAGCACGGGGCCTGACACTCATGACTCTGGAAGTACCCTTCCACGAACGTTGAGCATGGTCTCTCAACTGAAGAACATCCAACTTCAGTCTCTTCTCATCAGTATACTCAACGATATCGAACAGATCCTCCATGTGTTCCAACCATCCTTCAGCCATCAAACCACCCTCGGCTCCAGTAAACAAAGGGGGATTCATCCTCTAGAACCTAGCCAACACGAGTTCCATCTCACCAATCTGTCTAGTCACATTCTCTACCTCAACCTCTGTCTGTCCAGCTCGACGAATCAAAGGCGCACTCTATTGAGAAACATCCTCGTCACTCTCCAGGGCTCTAGACTCCCCAACTACCTACCTAGCAGCTCTACCTCTCCTTCTCGACGGCATCTATCCAAGACTCAGACAGATCCTCCATGTGTTCCAACCATCCTTCAGCCATCAAACCACCCTCGGCTCCAGTAAACAAAGGGGGATTCATCCTCTAGAACCTAGCCAACACGAGTTCCATCTCACCAATCTGTCTAGTCACATTCTCTACCTCAACCTCTGTCTGTCCAGCTCGACGAATCAAAGGCGCACTCTATTGAGAAACATCCTCGTCACTCTCCAGGGCTCTAGACTCCCCAACTACCTACCTAGCAGCTCTACCTCTCCTTCTCGACGGCATCTATCCAAGACTCAGAAGGTAAACACATAAGAGATAAGGAAATCACATATTCAAGCATAAACAAAAGTTCAAACTATGTGCCCAGACTCAAGCGTGATAAAAAATAATAGAGCTTATCCCAGTTTAAGCTCTGATACCAAAATGTCAGGTCCGGTGTTCTAAATCATAGTTAGTTACTCAATTAACACAAAATGTGGAAGCTTAAAATGTGGGTCAAAAATTTTAGTTTACGGCCTGAACTGAAAATACGATTCAAAATAGAATCATACTCAAAGTATAGATTTTTAACTCAAAATCTACACAATACAAGAAGTACCAGAAATGAATACAGATATCTCAACGAATCCAAATCTCAAATACAAGAATTCACGCAGGGCATCCCTTGGTAAACTAACTTATATAGTATACATAACTGGGACTCAAAACGGGGCTCTACCAGCCGATGCACCACTAGGTCCAGCTGGATTACCTGAAGAACCTGCAAAGGTAAAACACAAGACCAAAGCAGCCCCAAGGAGGGAAATAAAACGAGGTCAAACATCCGTACGAAGAGCACCCAAAAACAACAATCAGATAATAAAGGCAATATCACAAGACGTGCAATGCATGAAGGTTACCAAGAATCATCGGTAATCAAGGCACAACAACTCAGTTGGCAATAAAAATCTCAGTAGGTCATCAGAATCCAAATCACAGCGACTCAGCTGGCAATCACGACTCAGTGAAAGCATTGGATTCCTAGGCACGGTCACTCAGCTGGCAAATCTGACTCAGTGATTAATCGGTTCTCAAAGGATCAGGCTCAATATGATATGCATGTATGCAAGACAATAACAGCTTACAACATCAACATACAATAACCACATATAATCAAACATAAGAAAATCAGATAATCATCATAACCAGCACGGCTAAGCAAACTCAGCTTTCAACCAGCACATATACACAGCAGTGAATTCACGTTGGAAATATTCTCATGCTTATGCCAAAGCTGTTAATATAAGCTCAATCCATACCTTTCGCAGATCTTGGTACAATATCTCAGCTCAGCTAACAGCAGAACACTCTCTCGTAGCTCTGCTCAAGTCTCGGCCAACAAATCAAGTCAAAAACAACAAGAAAGGATTTAATCTGCCAAAATACTAAAGACGTCAGCTCTAATCAAGCTTAACTAGCTCGCAGCCTAAAGCCTCGCAGCTCAGACCAGCTACATCTAACCAACAGAGCACTACTCAGCCAAAGATAGATGCTAGGAACAGAAACTAACGCTAGCAGAACATGGTTACCTGAATCGGAGCTCAACTATGCTGGAAAATAGCAAAACCTATCTCACGCAGGTCCCCAACTATTAACTCTATCCGGACACTTTCCATCTCCAAACTGGTACAAGAACGTTGGCCTCGAAGAGGTGTTTCGAATCGAGGTACCCTCACTCAATTCTGACCAGCCAATCTCCGGCAACCATAAGAAGAAGATATCAGGTGAACAGTAGTCACGAGGGTTTGGATAATATCTGTCGGGATACTCGGGAGAAGATAAGGGGAAATGTGGTTATAAAATGACTAAGTGTTGGTCAACACTTGCATATATACTCCCATATTAAAGCTACAGTAAAGTCAAACCAGCTCAGGGAGTATGCTGTTTCCAACCAGCACAACGCTCAGCTGACTAGCTCACTTACTTCAAGCACCACACACCCAGCTTGGATCACTCACATGGACCCGGCCTGGTCTATAGTGCTCAGATCATCTCATACCTCTCCACTATTCTAGCTTAGGTACACAGACACCAAAACCAGATCGCGTTCCAAACAGACCAGCTCGGAGCATCCAGAACATCTCTAAGCTAAATCTAGCTTGCCCAAACACAGTAAATCCCAAAGCTGCTCACCTCTAAGATAGTCTCGAGAGCGTTCCAAACAGACCAGCTCGGAGCATCCAGAACATCTCTAAGCTGAATCTAGCTTGCCCAAACACAGTAAATCCCAAAGCTGCTCACCTCTAAGCTGGTCTCCTCGAAACCAGCTCATGACAGAACTCAAAAAGCACAATGAAACAGCCCAACTCAGAGCTATTCTCTCAAACCAGCTCACACCTGATCTGATATATGTCAAACCCGAAAGTCACCAACAGCTCACACCAATACTCCTAAGCTGATCGCTAACCAGATCACAGGATACAATCCAGCTCAGCGTTCAAACTTGCTGTCCAGCTCGGGACTAATCTGCCCAACCAGCTCACAGCCAAGCTGATTCCTACCAATCCAAATCTCCAGGCTGTAAAATTTCTACTGATAAATCATCAATCAGATCTAACCATCAGTGCTTAAAACTAATGGTAATCTGCACTAAAATCTGTACAACTTATCGTCTTAGCACAATACCGTGGACCAGCACGCATCTAATTTGTTCTCTTTACTAGCAGTTCACCAAGCTGAAATACCTCTTTTTGGTTAATCACAAATATGATCTGATTAACTCACTAATTACCGTATGATAATTTCCAGTTCTCACAAGATCAATCATGTGCTTAATTACATGCTAAATTACCAGATGCTATTTTTGGACCTAATGGTATCGTTCCTATGATTCTGGTTTGAAGAAAGGCAAGTTCTTCAAAGATGGAAAGACGATCAACAAGCCAGTACCTCAAATCATTTGAGGATTGATAGAACTGGAGATCTATATATAAATAATGATGAATAGAACTAACTACAGAACTTTGAAACAACCTTGAACACAACAATTCTGCGAACCCTCACGAACAACCTTTACGCGATATACTATTGTGCTGCACAAATCATTTCGTGAACAGAAAGACTATTTTTCATCATCTTCTTTGTTACAACCTTGCTCCCAAAAGCATTATATTCATTAATTTGAGTTGTAACCACTCTGTAGCCTTGTTTATTCACTGTAAATCATAAACATAGTGTATAAAGCTTGTGCAAGCTTGATAGGATCAATAGGATTGAAACTAGATACAAAATAAGCCAAGGATTTCAGAAGGGGGGGTTGAATGAACTCCTTCATTTTCTATTTCAAATCCTTTTAAAAACGATTTTACAAGCCTGTGCTTAAATCAAAGCTGAATGACCAGCTTAGAGGATCTCTGTTCTAATCTGTTTTCTCGGTTAACAATAAAGTGCAGAAATAAACCGATTAAACAGTGAACAGTAATAAAATAAGATGCAATAAAATAAATATAGAGAGTCAAGAGTTTGATTCTAGAAGTTCGGATATCAATATCCTATGTCTCCCCTTCTTCCTTTTTCAGGAAGGTTCCACTAGAAGACTTTGATGGTTACACCTTCTACAAACACCCACTCACTTAAGCCTCGCTTAAAGTGAACTCCTAGCAACCAAATACAACACAGACTCCTCTGCTGATTACAAACAAATGTATTTTTGAAATTCTTGACGTAGCAATTTTTTTACAGACTCTGATCTGAATATATCAACGAATACAACACAAACAGAGATTGTAAATGTGAGACCTGGATTTGTTAATTGAGATTAATCGTTGGAATTAATAGGTTTATAGAGATTTTGATGGTTTAGAATCTCTGTTTCGAGGTTTGAGTTTCATTTTCAGGTCGAGAACCATACTTAGAATGATTCTGGAAGTTTTCGTGATTTTGGTATTTTTTTGGGTAAAATCTGGTTCTTGAGCTAGCAACTGGTCAGTGGTGAAACCAGTCGAAGCGTGTTTTGGTAGTGCAGGGTATGAAACGCCGTCGTTTGCGTGAAGTCTGGTTGCGCGTATTGAAATCAGTAGATGCATTAGCGTATTTGTGTTGAGGGCTAAAACGACTGCGTTTAGATTAGTTGGCGCGACGTCGTTTCGATGTTGCGTCTGGTACCAGCTGGTGGAATCGTGTGTGTGTATCTGCTAGTTGTCCAACAGAAGCAGATGTCAACGCGGGTCAACTTTCCTGTAGCGCGAAGAGGAAACGTCGTCGTTTTGTTGTTACGACTGGATGTCCAGCTGCGAGAGATTTTCACTACTGTATCTTGCGACTGATACCAGCAGAGAGAAGTGTTATGCGTTGTTGTGTTCTTGCGACTGGTTACCCAGCTGCTGGTAGTGAGGATTTCATATCCTATGCGACGTCGTTTGAGTAAGTTGGCGCGATGCCTTTTTGAGAACCAGCCGTTGGTTTGTTTTGCGATTGTTGTAGCGTTATTTGAGAAAGCAACAGTTGGTTCTTGCGTCTGAGAGTTGTAGTATACCTGCTGGTTTGGGAGATCTATGGTGTCGACTGGTTTTGTCGGTGGACAATAATTGTTTGAGTTCCAGTCGTTGCTAGTGCTATTTATAGGAAGATTTGGCCTTCGATTTTAGACACCAGTTCCCATACTTAGAATATTTTCCAGCATTTCGTTCTCTGTTTCTTCGAACCCTAGAGCGCTGTTCAGCCGTGAGATTTTCCGGCGGATTCCCGTCGTTTCCGGTGGTTGTTTTGCTCGTGCGAGGTAGCTTTGGACTCCTCTCGAGAAGCCTTATCGATTACTACCATTCTTGGGGGCTGTGGTTAGCTAGAGCAAGGTCGCGAAGTTACTGTCTTGGCCGTTCGTTCGCTGTGATCAGGCAGCTTCGAATTATTGTAAGATCTTGGCTTTAGTGTATTGTTTTAAGCATTCGATTGTGTAGTATTGATGGGATTGAGTGCTGGTTGAGGGTGTCTCCGGGCCGTGAGTTCTGTGCTTGTATCCCGTAAGATTTATGTTGTATACGCTGTTGGTTAACAGGCTTTTACCAGAGTCTTCGGGATTTCTTCCAGTGTTGGTTGTAGTTCAGAGGTATTTTATTTAAGGTACGGATCTGAGCTTGATGTAGCTGGGAATTGGCGTGAGATTGAATGCTAGATGGCTGTGGTGTATTGAGGTGGATGTTGCTGTGTGCATACGTGATTTCTATTGATTGTTTAGCTGCCCTGTTATGCATACACGCATTTTCCCAGATTGCATTCATATTGTTATACAGCCATTGTTCGTATCTTGTATTGCTGTTGTTGATTCTTACCAGGATGCGAGGACGAGCGGTGATACCGCACTCTCATCTCCCTGCTGGGATCGTTAGCCACCATGAGCCGAGTGGTTAACTACCACAGTTCATGGGCGAGGCAACAGCAGGTTGAGTTTTTTGATGCATCTGGTATTTGGGTGTAGTGTCATGGCAAGTGGCTCATTACCACACTGTGAACACACCCCGTGGCCACTATTCGTTGTTGATGATTCTTGGAGCTATGTTTGAGTTCCTTAGCTCCCTTGAGGGTCGAGCTTTCCGTTGTTATCCGGTGTCTCATGCATAGCATCTGCATTTTTATCTTATGCTTTTCCTTAGCTGTTATATTTGTCAGGCCTACGTGCTCACAGCGGAAAAACACATGCGGAAGCTATCAAAAAGTGGGTAAAATTTTCGCTTTTAGGCCCGACGGTTTTAAACATATAATTTAAAATACAACGATACTTAAATTAAGTTTCCCAAATCATAAAACATTCAATCAACAAAGCATACATAAGTCCAACATGTATCATATTCCCCTATGGGTACAACAACAAAGCGCAGGGCATCCCCCTGGCTAACTGATACATATATATATATATGCTATATGCTACTGGGACACTCTAGCCACCTCCTGGGGCACCACCAGCTGGGTTAAACCCACGACCAGCTGTAGAACCTGGGTTTCCTGAAAACAACATAACAAAGAAACAAACCAAGCCCCGGAGGGACATGGGGTCAAACCCCAGTACGGAGAGCAATAATACAACAGAAATAATAGCAAGGAATAAAATGCAGGTGCTATGCATGAGACGTCAAGGAACAATGGAAAGCTCGACCCACAAGGGAGCTAAGGAACTCAAACATAGCTCCAAGAATCATCGACAATGTATAGTGGCCACGGGGTGTGTTCACAGTGTGGTAGTGAGCCACTCGCCATGATACTACACCCACTTACCGGATGCATCAAACAACTCAACCTGCTGTTGCCTCGCCCATGAACTGTGGTAGTTAACCACTCGGCTCAAGGTGGCTACGATCCCAGCAGGGAGATGAGAGTGCGGTACTGCCGCTCGCCCTCACATCCTGGTAAGAAAACAATAACAATGCAACAATGGTACAAAGGCTACCCAAAACTGGAAAGGAATAACATGCGTGTATGCAACATGCGGGAATGCCAGCATATAAACATATGCAACGTAGCAAATACACAAATAGCATACAAATTTCTCAACAGAACACAACCAGCAGGCACGGAAATTCCACATACCAGCGACTACAATTCATCCAAGCCATAACTTCGCTGTAAAACAAGCTCAAATCCGTACCTTATACTGAGCAACAACTAACCCTGCGAGAAATCCCGAAGACTCTGGTAAAAGCCGCAAACCAGAACGTAGTTCTACCAAATCGACGCAACACTCGAACGGCAGCAACTTCGCGTTCCTCGACTAGCCAATTACAGCTTCTAAAACTGGTATGAATTGGAAGAGCTTCTCAAGAGGAGTCCAACGCTACCTCGCACGAGCCAAAACAACCACTGAACGACGGGAAATCGCCGAAAAAGCTCACGGCTGAACAGTGTTCTAGGGTTCGAAAGATAAGGAACAAAAGGCTGGAAATATATGCTAAGTATGGGAAAAGATATCACGATACGAAGACCAAGTCTTCCTATAAATAGCACTAGCAACGACTGGAAAACAACACCAATAATTGTCTACCGACAAAACCAGTCGACACTAACAAATACCCAAACCAGCAGACGCAAGAATCAACAGCTGATGAAATCTCGAGCCACGCTAAACAAATCCAGTCGCTAACTACAGTGATCACCACCAGCTGCAAGCTACAGTAGCGAACAATCTCTCACAGCTGGACAACCAGACGCTGTTTCAAAAATACAAAAGCTGGACAGCCAGTCGACCGAACGCTAAAATCACTCACAAAGCAAATCGGTTATCCAGACGCAAGCTTCAGTGACGTTGACTAACATTGATATCTATTCTCGGCTGGTCATCCAGACGCAAAACTCCTCGCAGCTGGTACCAGGTGCAACATCCAAATGACGTCGCGCCAACTTATCGAAACACTGTCGTTTTGCCCTCAATTACACGAAATAAAGCAGTAGCTGGATACAAACACGCTACCAGCTTTCACTTAACACAACGCATCCAGACTTCACTAAAATGACGGTGTTTGATCTCCTGCGTTACAATTACATGCTACGACTGATTTTCGCCATCGACCAGCTGCTAGCTCACAAAACCAGCTTTTACCCAAAATCTCAAAAATTCGAAAACTTCCAGAATTGTTCTAAGTGAGCAATTGACCCTAAATTACTACTAAAACATTCAAACAGAGATCTTAAACCACCAAGATTCTCTAAACACCGATTAACTCCAAAAAATTAATCTTAAACACAATTCCAGGTTCTCACATTTCTCCCCCACTAAAAAGGATTTCGTCCTCGAAATCACAACAACAATTCTGAATCAACAAACAACAGCAGGGGCTAAATAGAAATAAAAACTAAAACCAGAACTCGCCCAACACTAGGCCAAGAGTTCAAGATAACTGAGCAAACACATCGCAACAACTAAGGAAGAAAACAGCAAAGCTACTAGCTACTGAAAAATCTAGCTCAACAGCTACTCAAACAGATGCGGCCACTCGCGCTGCATCTTCTCTTCCAGCTCCCAAGTAGCTTCTTCCCTACCATGCTTGCTCCACTGCACCATTACTAAAGGAATGGTCTTACTCCTCAACTGTTTCTCTTTTCTGCCAAGGATCTGCAAAGGGTATTCCTGATAGCTCAACGACTGATCTAGCTCTACCTCGTCAGTTCCAAGCACATGAGACGGATCTGGCTCGTACTTCCTCAACATGGAAACGTGAAAGACGTCATGTAGAGAAGATAACTCGGACGGCAACAACAGACGGTACGCCAAAGGGCCAATCCTCTCAACAATCTCATACGGACCAACGTAACGAGGGGCTAACTTTCCCTTGCGTCCAAAGCGCATCACACTACGAAACGGAGAAACCTTGAGAAATACACGATCACCAACCTGAAACTCAAGAGGTCGATGCCTCTTATTCGCATAACTGGCTTGGCGATCCTGGGCAGCTTTCATCCGCTGTCTGATAAGATCCACGTGATCTTTCATCTACTGCACAAAGTCAGGGGCAGATAGATGCTTCTCCCCCACTTCTTCCCAGCATACTGGCGATCTGCACTTGCGGCCATACAAAGCCTTGAAAGGTGCCATGCCAATCGCCACTTGGTAGCTGTTATTATACGAAAACTCAACCAAAGACAACGCGTCTTGCCAACTACCTCCGAAATCCAAAACAACAGCACGCAACATATCCTCTAACGTCTGGATAGTTCGCTCAGATTGTCCATCTGTCTGGGGATGATACGCGGTACTCATAGCCAATCTAGTTCCCAAAGCTGTCTGCAAACTCTTCCAAAACCTGGAAGTAAACCTCGGATATCGGTCAGACACGATTGAAACAGGCACACCATGCAATCTAACAACAAAATCAACGTACAGCTTCGCCATCTTCTTCAACGAGAAGGTCATCCCATAGGGAATGAAATGTGCAGACATAGACAAACGGTCTACGACTACCCAAATAGCATCGCACCCTCGGCTGGAACGAGGCAAATGCGTTACGAAATCCATCGCAATGTGCTCCCAATTCCATTTGGGCACCTCTAAACTCTGCAACAGACCACCAGGTCTCATCCTTTCGGCCTTTACCATCTGGCAATTCAAACAACGAGCGACAAAACCAGCAACATCGCTCTTCAGGCCAGCCCACCAAAAGTGCGGCTTCAACGCATGGTACATCTTCCGTGCACCAGGATGAACACTATGTCTGCTACAGTGCGCTTCTCGAAGGATCTCTTCCTTAAAATCAATCAAATTGGGCACAACCAACCTGCCCCGGAAACGCAAACAACCATCAAACGAGACAGAATAGTCCTCAAGTTCGCCAGCCCTGACTTTCATCTTCAACTCGTGGATTGACGGATCGGTCCTCTGAGCTGCTCGAATGCTAGAAACAATCTGCGGTTCCACTTGAAAAGATGAAACCATCACACAATCCTCAGCCGGGTAGAATCTCCAACCCGTAGTGTTAAGATGCTCTTGATCCTTAGAGATGTATAACGACGCAAGCATCTCACTAGCCTTCCTGCTCAAAGCATCGGCCACTACGTTCGACTTCCCAGGCTGGTATTTAATCTCACAGTCAAAATCCTTAAGCAACTCCATCCACCTACGCTGTCTCATGTTCAAGTCAGGCTGCGAAAACAGATACTGCAAACTCTTTTGGTCGGAGTACACCACAAACTGCTCGCCATACAGGTAGTGACGCCAGATCTTTAACGCAAAGACCACCGTTGCTAACTCCAGATCATGAACTGGGTAACGAGTCTCGTGCGGTTTCAACTGCCGAGAGGCATACGCAATGACTCTACCATTCTGCATCAACACACAACCCAATCCATTTAACGAAGCGTCTGAACAAACAACAAAACCACCTGATCCAGTCGGCAAAGCTAACACAGGCGCAGTAGTTAACTTCTCCTTGAGCAGTTGAAAAGCATTCTCACACTGCTCAGTCCAAACAAACCGCTTATCCTTCTGGGTCAATTGGGTCATCGGCTTAGCTATAGAAGAAAAACCC
>KQ990573.1:107812-121683 GCA_001598015.1 Dorcoceras hygrometricum | reverse complement strand
ACACCCACTTACCGGATGCATCAAACAACTCAACCTACTGTTGCCCCGCCCATGAACTGTGGTAGTTAACCACTCGGCTCATGGTGGCTACGATCCCAGCAGGGAGAGGAGAGTGCGGTATTGCCGCTCGCCCTCACATCCTGGTAAGAAAACAATAACAATGCAACAATGGTACAAAGACTACCAAAACTGGACAGGAATACCATGCGTGTATGCAACATGCGGGAATGCCAGCATATAAACATATGCAATGCAGCAAATACACAAATAGCATACACAATTCTCAACAGAACACAACCAGCAGGCACGGCAATTCCACATACCAGCGACTACAATTCATCCAAGCCATAACTTCGCTGTAAAACAAGCTCAAATCCGTACCTTATACTGAGCAACAACTAACCCTGCGAGAAATCCCGAAGACTCTGGTAAAAGCCGCAAACCAGAACGTAGTTCTACCAAATCGACGCAACACTTGAACGACAGCAACTTCGCGTTCCTCGACTAGCCAATTACAGCTTCTAAAACTGGTATGAATTGGAAGAGCTTCTCAAGAGGAGTCCACGCTACCTCGCACGAGCCAAAACAACCACTGAACGACGGGAAATCGCCGGAAAAGCTCACGGCTGAACAGTGTTCTAGGGTTCGAAAGATAAGGAACAAAAGGCTGGAAATATATGCTAAGTATGGGAAAAGATATCACGATACGAAGACCAAGTCTTCCTATAAATAGCACTAGCAACGACTGGAAAACAACACCAATAATTGTCTACCGACAAAACCAGTCGACACTAACAAATACCCAAACCAGCAGACGCAAGAACCAACAGCTGATGAAATCTCGAGCCACGCTAAACAAATCCAGTCGCTAACTACAGTGATCACCACCAACTGCAAGCTACAGTAGCGAACAATCTCTCGCAGCTGGACAACCAGACGCTGTTTCGAAAATACAAAAGCTGGACAGCCAGTCGACCGGACGCTAAAATCACTCACAAAGCAAACCACTCGCAGCTGGACAACCAGACGCGTTTCGAAAAATCAAAAAGCTGGACAGCCAGTCGACCGGACGCTAAAATCACTCACAAAGCAAACCATCGACTGGTCCTCAAAACGGCGTCGCACCAACTTATCCAGACGACGTCGCTTAGGATGCTCACTCCTTAATACCAGCTGCTGGTCATCCAGACGCAAACACAAAACAATGCACAACGCTACCCTCGTTTGGTACCAGTCGCAACCTCAAAACGCAGCGTTGCAACTAATTCGAACGACGTCGCTCCACTGACGTCATCCAGTCGCTAGCTCTCGTGAAATACCAGCCGCAAGCAATAGCGTCGAAACTCACTCGTAGCTGGACTTCCAGTCACAACAACGAAATGACGACGCATCCTCTTCGAGCTACAGGAAAGCTGACCCGCGTTGACCATAGCTCTCGACTGCTTATCCAGTCGCAACAACTCCTCGCATAAAACCAGTCGCAGCTGCAATGCACAACCAGTCGCAACATACGAAACACCAGTCGCAACATCTCAAACGACGGCGTTTCATGCCCTGCGCTACCAAAACAGCTACGACTGTTTTCGCCACCGACCAGCTTTCGCCTCGAAACTCAAAAACACGAAAGCATCCAGAATTGCTCAATGCACGAAAAGGAACCCGAAAATGCAACTCAAAACAGAGATCTAAACCACAAAATCTCTAAATCAACCGATTAATTCCAACAATTAATCCTTAATACAAAATCAGGTCTCACAATATTTGCTCTCCGTACTGGGGTTTGACCCCATGTCCCTCTGGGGCTTGGTTTGTTTCCTTGTTTGTGTTTTTATTAGGAAACCCAGGTTTTATAGCTGGTCGCGGCTTTAACCCAGCTGGTGGTGCCCCAGGAGGTGGCTAGTGTGTCCCAGTTGCATATAGCATACTTATATATATGTATCAGTCAGCCAGGGGGATGCCCTGCGCTTCGTCGTTGTACCCGTAGGGGAGTCTGATACATGTTTTGGTTGTTGTATGTTATATTGTGGTTGTTGGATTTTAATCTGATCTAATTTGAGTATCGCTATATTTTTAATTATATGTTTTAAACCGTCGGGCCTAAACGCGAAAATTTTACCCGCTTTTTGATAAGCTTCCGCGTGTGTTTGGGTTTTTACTCTGTTTAGAGCACGAGGCCTGACATTTTTTGTATCAGAGCTTAAGCTGGGATAAGCTCAATTTCTTTGATTACACTTGAGTCTAGGCACAGTGTTGTGTGTTGCATGTGCTTCACTTATGTGATTATGTGCTGCATATTTGTGTTATATGCTTTCTATGCTGTATCTGTTCTATTTTTCCTTATCCTGTTGAGTGTATTTTAGATGCCGCCTAGACTTCGTGGTAGAGGTAGGGGGCAGTTCCAGGAATCAGGAGATCAGAACGAGGATCAGTATAGTGCTCCTAGTCATACTCGTTAGAGTAGCGAAGAGGGGGAAGCTGAGGCTCCGCCGGCTCCGGTGGAGAGAATGGATGTTGTTATAGCTCGGTTTCAGAGAATGAGCCCTCCTATCTTTAATGGCGACGAGTCGAGTGAGGATGCTGATTCGTGGCTCCATAACGTCATTCATCTTTTCGATAGGGCTCAGTATGACGATGAACTCCGGTTGAGGTTAGTGACCTTATTACTGAGGAAGGCCGCAGAGCGTTGGTGGCGAGGTGCGTCTAGTACCTTAGCGGAGACTGGAGTTGGTATCACTTGGGACACTTTCTGTGAGACCTTCAGGCAGGAGTACATCCTAGCTGCCCGTGAGCGGGAGTTTGAATTTTTGGAGCAGGGATCGATGACTGTGCGCGAGTATGCTCGCAAGTTTGCTGCGTTGTTGGCTTATGTTCCGCATGTTGCTGGCCGGGAGAGGGCCAAGAGTACCAGATTCGTGGAGGGATTGAATGAAGAATTTTACCAGAGTGTTTTGACGAGCAAGCCCAAGTCGTATGCTGAGGTCGTGGATACTGCTATCCACATTGAGGAGGGCATGAGGAGCCGTCGTACGCGCAGAGCGCAGGTAGCGCAGGCAGTGCAGGGTGGTAGACATGTTGGTCAGGGAGCTCAGTCGTCTCAGAGTTCTCAGTCCGCCCATTTTCCTCAGCTGCAGCTGCAGCAGATGGCTCAGTAGTCTGGCCGTGGTAGGTTCCGACCTCGTGGTCAGCAATTCAAGAAAAAGTATGGTTCAGGGTCTTCCGGTTCAGGTAGTTCGAGTAGCAGTGGATCTCGTACTGAGTTTTGTGGCTTTTGTGGTGGGAAGCATTCTTCCGATGCAGTGTGTAGGCGTTCAGGGTCTTCCGGTTCAGGTAGTTCGAGTAGCAGTGGATCTCGTACTGAGTTTTGTGGCTTTTGTGGTGGGAAGCATTCTTCCATGCAGTGTGTAGGCGTGCTCCTGCAACCTTTGTGGTCAGTACGGGCATTTTGCGAGAGTGTGTCCGTCAGCTGGATAACAGCAGACCGCGGCCCAGCCTCAGGGTCGTGGAGGTCAGTCTAGGGGTCGTTCTCAGCAGTTTCAGCAGTTTCAGCAGCCCCGCGTGGGTGAGACTCCTTTTAGGCCGTTTTAGCAGCCAGGCCCATCGCGTTTTGGGCAGTCGTCTCAGCCTTTCTTCCCAGGACCCCAGCATTCTCAAGCCAACGCCATGACGAGGGAGCAGGCCGAGGAGACACCGAGCCAAGTGATTGGAGGTACATGTCTTATCTTTGACTTTCCTGCTCGTGCGTTGTTTGACATCGGAGCATCACATTCGTTTATTTCTGATTCGTTTGTTGCTGAGCATGGTCTGTGTACCATCCCTTTGCACGATGTTGTTTCTGTTTCAACCCCCGGTGGTATGAGCCTGTTCTCCCAGGAGGTTTTGTTGAATGGTGTGTTGCGGTTTGATGAGCATGTCTTGTTAGCGAATTTGATCCGTTTGATGATTTGGGATTTCGATTTCATAGTTGGGATGGATGTGTTGTCCAACTATAGGGCCTCCGTGGACTGCTTCCATGGGATTGTGCGCTTTAGGCCTTTGTCTGGCGAGAAGTGGAACTTCTACGGCCAGGACTCTAGATCGAAGATTCTGTTGGTTTCCGCGATGGAGATGTTTAGTTTGTTATCCTTGGGAAATGCTGGCTTTTTTATCTACGCTTTGGATGCGTCTTCTTCTTCCAGTGTTCAGCTTAGTGACGTTCCCGTGGTAGGACATTTCCCCGACGTGTTTCCGGAGGAGATTCCTGGTTTCCTCCAAGACGGGAGATAGACTTCAGCATAGATTTGGTGCCTGGCACAGCTCCGATTTCACGTGCCCCGTATCGTCTGGCGCCTGCGGAGTTGAAAGAACTCAAGGTACAGTTAGATGATTTGCTGGAGAAAGGTTTCATTCGCCCTAGTATGTCACCGTGGGGAGCGCCCATCTTGTTTGTGAAGAAGAAGGATGGCTCAATGCGGATGTTCATTGATTTTCGTCAGTTGAATAAAGCCACTGTGAAGAATAAGTACCCGTTGCCGAGAATCGATGATCTGTTTGATCAGTCGCAAGGAGAAGGATGGCTCAATGCGGATGTTCATTGATTTTCGTCAGTTGAATAAAGCCACTGTGAAGAATAAGTACCCGTTGCCGAGAATCGATGATCTGTTTGATCAGTCGCAAGGTTCTGCGATTTAATCAAAGATTGATCTTCGTTCCGGGTACCATCATCTCAAAGTGAGGGAACAAGATGTCGCGAAGACTGCGTTTCGTACGAGGTACGGACATTTTGAGTTTTTGGTGATGCCGTTTGGGTTGACGAACGCACCTGCAGTCTTTATGGATCTGATGAACCGAGTTTTTAGAGAGTTCATAGACCAATTTGTGATTGTTTTTATTGACGATATCTTGGTTTACTCGAAGACTCCGAGGGAGCACAAGGAACACTTGGAAATGGTTCTTCAGAGGTTGAGAGAGCAGCAGTTGTATGCGAAGTTTTCCAAGTGCGAGTTTTGGTTGGATCGCGTTGTATTTCTGGGTCATGTCATTTCAGCAGATGGCATTTCTGTGGATCCCAGTAAAGTGGATGCTGTTTTGAACTATGAGCGACCGAGAAATGTGTCTAAGATTCACAGTTTCTTAGGTCTGGCTGGCTACTATCGTCGCTTCATTGAGGGATTCTCAAGTATAGCAAAGCCGATGACCCAATTGACCCAGAAGGATAGACGGTTTGTTTGGACTGAGCAGTGTGAGAATGCGTTTCAACTGCTCAAGGAAAAGTTGACTACTGCGCCTGTGTTGGCTCTGCCGTCCGGTTCAGGTGGTTTTGTTGTTTGCTCTAATGCTTCGCTCAATGGATTGGGTTGTGTGTTGATGCAGAATGGTCGAGTCATTGCGTACGCCTCGCGGCAGTTGAAACCGCACGAGACTCGTTACCCAGTTCATGATTTGGAGTTAGCAGCGGTGGTCTTTGCGTTAAAGATTTGGCGTCACTACCTGTATGGCAAGCAGTTTGTGGTGTACTCCGACCACAAGAGTTTACAGTACTTGTTTTTGCAGCCTGACTTGAACATGCGTCAGCGCAGGTGGATGGAGTTGCTCAAAGATTTTGATTGCGAGATCAAATATCAGCCTGGAAAGTCGAACGTAGTGGCTGATGCTTTGAGTAGGAAGGCGAGTGGGATGCTGGCTTCATTGTACATCTCCAAGGACCAAGAGCATCTTAACACCACGGGTTGGAGATTTTACCCGGCTGAGGACTGTGTGATGGTCTCATCGTTCCAAGTGGAACCGCAGATTGTTTTCAGCATTCGAGCAGCTCAGAGGACCGATCCGTCTATCCACGAGTTGAAGATGAAAGTCAGAGCTGGCGAACTTGAGGACTATTCTGTTTCGTCCGATGGTTGTTTGAGGTTTCGTGGCAGGTTGGTTGTGCCCAATTTGATTGATTTGAAGGAGGAGATCCTTCGTGAGGCGCACTGTAGCAGACATAGTGTTCATCCTGGTGCACGGAATATGTACCATGCTTTGAAGCCGCACTTTTGGTGGGCTGGCCTGAAGAGTGACGTTGCTGGTTTCATTGCTCGTTGTTTGAATTGCCAGATGGTAAAGGCCGAGAGGATGAGACCCGGTGGTCTGTTGCAGAGTTTAGAGGTGCCCCAATGGAATTGCTATGGATTTCGTGACGCATCTGCCTCGTTCTAGCCGAGGATGCGATGCTATTTGGGTAGTTGTAGACCGTTTGTCGAAGTCTGCACACTTCATTCCCTATGGTATGACCTTCTCGTTGAAGAAGATGGCGAAGCTGTACGTTGATTTTGTTGTTAGATTGCACGGTGTGCCTTTTTCAATCGTGTCCGACCGAGATCCGAGGTTTACTTCCAGGTTTTGGAAGAGTTTACAAATAGCTTTGGGAACTAGATTGGCTATGAGTACCGCGTATCACCCCCAGACAGATGGCCAATCTGAGCGAACTATCCAGACGTTGGAGGATATGTTGCGTGCTGTGGTGTTGGATTTCGGAGGTAGCTGGCAAGATGCGTTGTCTTTGGTCGAGTTTTCATATAATAACAACTACCAAGTGACGATTGGTATGGCGCATTTTGAGGCTTTGTATGGCAGGAAGTGCAAATCGCCAGTATGTTGGGAAGAAGTGGGGGAGAAGCAGCTATCTGCCCCCGAATTTGTGCAGCAAATGAAAGATCATGTGGATCTTATTAGACAACGGATGAATGCTGCCCAAGATCGCCAAGCTAGTTATGCGAATAAGAGGCGTCGACCTCTTGAGTTTCAGGTTGGTGATCGTGTTTTTCTCAAGGTTTCTCCGTTTCGTAGTGTGATGCGCTTTGGACGCAAGGGAAAGTTAGCCCCTCGTTACGTTGGTCCGTATGAGATTGTTGAGAGGATCGGCCCTTTAGCGTATCGGTTGTTGTTGCCGTCAGAGTTGTCTTCTCTTCACGATGTGTTCCACGTGTCGATGCTGAGGAAGTACGAGCCAGATCCGTCTCATGTGCTTGGAACTGACGAGGTAGAGCTAGATCAGTCGTTGAGCTATCAGGAATATCTTTTGCAAATCCTTGGCAGAAAAGAGAAACAGCTGAGAAATAAGACCATTCCGATAGTAATGGTGCAATGGAGCAAGCATGGTAGGGAAGAAGATACTTGGGAGCTGGAAGAAAAGATGCAGCGTGAGTGGCCGCATCTGTTTGAGTAGCTGTTGAGCTAGATTATCCCGTAGCTTGTAGTTTTGTTGTATTCCTTCCCTAGATGTTATAAAATTGTTTGCTCAGTTGTCTTGAACTCTTGGCTTATGTTGGACGAGTTCTGTTTTGTATCTTTTTGTTGTTTCGTTTTCCAGAGTTGTTGGTGTGATTTCGGGGACGAAATCCTTTTTGGTGGGGGAGAAATGTGAGACCTGGATTTGTTAATTGAGATTAATCGTTGGAATTAATCGGTTTATAGAGATTTTGTTGGTTTAGAATCTCTGTTTCGAGGTTTGAGTTGCATTTTCAGGTCGTGAACCATACTTAGAACGATTCTGGAAGTTTTCGTGATTTTGGTATTTTTTTGGGTAAAAGCTGGTTCTTGAGCTAACAGCTGGTCGGTGGTGAAACCAGTCGAAGCGTGTTTTGGTAGTGCAGGGTATGAAACGCCGTCGTTTGCATGAAGTCTGGTTGCGCGTATTGAAATCAGCATATGCATTAGCGTATTTGCGTTGAGGGCTAAAACGACTGCGTTTAGATTAGTTGGTGCGACGTTGTTTCGATGTTGTGTCTGGTACCAACTGGTGGAATCGTGTGTGTTTATCTGCTGGTTGTCCAGCAGAAGCAGATGTCATCGCGGGTCAACTTTCCTGTAGCGCGAAGAGGAAACATCGTCGTTTTGTTGTTACGACTGGATGTACAGCTGCGAGAGATTTTCACTACTGTAGCTTGCGACTGGTACCAGCAGAGAGAAGTGTTATGCGTTGTTGTGTTCTTGCGACTGGTTACCCAGCTGCTGGTAGTGAGGATTTCGTATCCTATGCGACGTCGTTTGAGTAAGTTGGCGTGATGTCGTTTTGAGAACCAGCCGTTGGTTTGTTTTGCGATTGTTGTAGCGTTATTTGAGAAACCAGCAGTTGGTTCTTGCGTCTGAGAGTTGTAGTATACCTGCTGGTTTGGGAGATCGATGGTGTCGACTGGTTTTGTCGGTGGACAATTATTGTTTGAGTTCCAGTCGTTGCTAGTGCTATTTATAGGAAGATTTGGCCTTCGATTTTAGACACCAGTTCCCATACTTAGAATATTTTCCAGCCTTTCGTTCTCTGTTTCTTCGAACCCTAGAGCACTGTTCAGCCGTGAGCTTTTCCGGCGGATTCCCGTCGTTTCCGGTGGTTGTTTTGCTCGTGCGAGGTAGCTTTGGACTCCTCTCGAGAAGCCTTATCGATTACTACCATTCTTGGGGGCTGTGGTTAGCTAGAGCAAGGTCGTGAAGTTACTGTCTTGGCCGTGCGTTTGCTGTGAGCAGGTAGCTTCGAATTATTGTAAGATCTTGGCTTTAGTGTATTGTTTTAAGCTTTCGATTGTGTAGTATTGATGGGATTGAGTGCTGGTTGAGGGTGTCTCCCGGCCGTGAGTTCTGTGCTTGTATCCCGTAAGATTTATGTTGTGTACGTTGTTGGTTAACAGGCTTTTACCAGAGTCTTCGGGATTTCTTCCAGTGTTGGTTGTAGTTCAGAGGTATTTTATTTAAGGTACGGATCTGAGCTTGATGTAGCTGGGAATTGGCATGAGATTGAATGCTAGATGGCTGTGGTGTATTGAGATGGATGTTGCTGTGTGCATACGTGATTTCTATTGATTGTTTAGCTGCCCTGTTATGCATACACGCATTTCCCCAGATTGCATTCATATTGTTATTACAGCCATTGTTCGTATCTTGTATTGCTGTTGTTGATTCTTACCAGGATGCGAGGGCGAGCGGTGATACCGCACTCTCATCTCCCTGCTGGGATCGTTAGCCACCATGAGCCGAGTGGTTAACTACCACAGTTCATGGGCGAGGCAACAGCAGGTTGAGTTGTTTGATGCATCTGGTATTTGGGTGTAGTGTCATGGCGAGTGGCTCATTACCAACCTGTGAACACACCCCATGGCCATTATTCGTTGTTGATGATTCTTGGAGCTATGTTCGAGTTCCTTAGCTCCCTTGAGGGTCGAGCTTTCCGTTGTTATCCGGTGTCTCATGCATAGCATCTGCATTTTTATCTTATGCTTTTCCTTAGCTGTTATATTTGCTCTCCGTACTGGGGTTTGACCCCATGTCCCTCTGGGGCTTGGTTTGTTTCCTTGTTTGTGTTGTTATCAGGAAACCCAGGTTTTACAGCTGGACGCGGCTTTAACCCAGCTGGTGGTGCCCCAGGAGGTGGCTAGTGTGTCCCAGTTGCATATAGCATACTTATATATATGTATCATTCAGCCAGGGGGATGCCCTGTGCTTCGTCGTTGTACCCGTAGGGGAGTCTGATACATGTTTTGGTTGTTGTATGTTATATTGTGGTTGTTGGATTTTAATCTGGGATATAATTTGAGTATCTCTCTATTTTTAATTATATGTTTTAAACCATCGGGCCTAAACGCGAAAATTTTACCCGCTTTTTGATAAGCTTCCGCGTGTGTTTGGGTTTTTACTCTGTTTAGAGCACGAGGCCTGACAGTAAAACTTCTGGTTTCTTATACAATAAGACTCTTTTACTAATGTAAACCAGAAGGAAAATCTCGAAGGTTAAGAACTGAAAAGCTTCAAAGATTGTTCTTCGAGATTGGGAGCTGGGAGAGTTGGATGAAGACGAAGAAGGCGAAATAGGCGAAATATAGTCGAGATCTTCTCTGCTTGAACCAATCAGCTATATATAGATATCCATATTCAACGATCATTTAATGAGCCAGTAGACACAAACCATATTTGAAAATCTTCATCGTACCGAGCATTAGGTGCAGCATTAATGCTGTGTAGAGGTTTGTCGGCTGTTGTTAGAGCTTAGCAAACTTTATACCAGAATTGGCAAACATCAACTGTACCAACTCTGCGTTCTGTACGATATACTCCAAATAGCTCTGATCTTGAACAACTTTAATCCACTTTGTCTTACAGGCTTTATACACTTCAATCTTGTCGTTGAATCCTCTGGAATACATAGATGTTAAGATCTGAAGCTGTGATATGAAATCTGTCTCTGAGCTGAAATCTTCTTTGGCTCTAAGCTGAAACAAGCTCTAAGCTGTTTCGCTATATAAGCTTCAAGATCTTTCTCCTTTACAAATATTTCCCTTTTTCTCTCTCTTTATCTGTATCTTCGTCTGATCTGAAATCCCTCTCTACGATTGATATTAGCTTTTGCTGCTGCTGAGATCTGAACTTCACAAACCAAACAAAAAGAATACTAACTCGTTCTGTTCCTTAGAAGCATATGATCTGGTCTGTACTGTAGAAGATGCCTCTGAGCTGAACTGAATGGATTTTGATCTGAAACACTCTAATCTGATTTGTTACGCTCTGATATCATCTGTTATGCTCTGATCTGATCTCTTATAGAAGCCTCTGAACTGAAATGATACGCTCTATTCTGATCTATTACATAAGCCTCTGAACTATTATAAAACGCTCTGATCTGATCTGTAAGAGACGCCTAATAATTAAGTCCTTAACCCGATTAATCCAAATCTGATAGCCTTAAATTCATTTCTTTATCTTGTTTGTGTTATCACCAAAACTTATAATTTTATCTTAACAATTTCCCCCTTTTTGGTGATGACAAAACTTAGCAGCTACGACTTAAAAATAACAAAAATAAATTTCTCCAAGTCTTTGCTATATTTTCAATAAGAACGGCTAAGTACAAGAGCTTTGTACAAGAACTGAATTAGAAAAACTCAAGAAAACCAACGACTAAAACCAGAGCTTCTGCTTCCTCTTCCTTTGTATGATCCTCCTCTTTTCTTAGAAGGTTCACTGCTGCTACCTCCACTACCTCCCGGTGTGCTTTGATCTTCAGGTTGCGGACAACTACTACTATCTTCCCCCTTTTTGTCATCACGCCCTCTATTGGTATAGGCAATGATTTCTGAAAGTTGAGCACGAAGAGTAGTAATGCCTTCCTGAGTTTCCAAACGGAATGCGGTCGTTGTTTGCGTCAAAGCAGCCTTCTGAATCTGTACTTACCGTCGGACATCATTTAGTTGAGCTCTAAAGACAATTTCCTGGCGAGAGGTAGATTGTTCAAGAGTGATCTCAAGACTTTTAATCTTCTTTGAAAGTTCAGCTTTGAGATCGTCTACACTTTCCCTAGTCTGCACCTGCTCAAATTGAATCTGATCAATAGAAGCACAAAGTTGTGCAGTAGATTCTGAAAAGTTGGTATACGGAGAAGCAACAGTTGGCATAACAATCTGAGGAAGATCTTCTGAAAAGTGAAAATAAGAATCACTGGAAAAAGATGAGCTGGAAGAGTTGAACTTTCAGAGCTAATCTGTTCAAAGAATTCAACAAAAATTTCAGCACTCAGACCGTGCTGAACTGCATCAAAAACTCCTGTAGGAACTCTATCTGAACTCAAAACTGAATTAAATACACCTATATATGTACACTTATTAACTGTAGATCCCACTGGCTGAAGATGGCCAAAAATCGAAAACTGAATAATATCTGTACAAACTTCCGCCCAGTTCCTCTCAAAAATTGCGGAGTAAGGTCTACGAGAATCGGTATCTTGGACTGGCTCAATGAAAACACAGATCGGGGAAAAAGCATCCACAAACAGCCTCTGAGGTAGCTGCTTCTTCTGAATGGAAATATTGGGCAACGCTAACCTCACCGGCTTAGGATCTGCACCCTGTACAATTGTCCAAGAACCATCAATAAAGATCAAATACCTTAACCAGCTTGTATAAAAAATGCTCTGATAAAATTGTGAGTGTATTCCGCCGCTCTGTACATCAGATCCTCCAAAAAAAACGAGCTAGAAGGTCGTGTCCACTTCAGCTTATGTAGCCTCAGTTGCTCCAGCAAATTTAACAATGCAATGCGGTGAGCTTCTTAGAGCAAATCAAAAACTTGAAGATCAATCTCTGAAGTGGGCGTGCCTGATTCAAATTTTGATTCCTGGCCTCCAAAAATTTCCTAAGCAACATCTCTATATATTTAGCCGTAATATACATTCGCCTCTATACTACCGTCTGCAAAGAATCAGTCTCGGCCTGTTTCAACATCTGCTCTTCTTTTGTGGCTAAGTCTGAAACGGACTTCAGAGCTGATAGGCTACGAATGCTGAAAGAATGAAAGAATGTAGCTATCTCTTCTATCACTGTATCTCTAATCTATACAAGAAATTAGACGTCGGCAGAAATCAAAGCAAAAATCTCCTTGGATGGATTTCCCTTTATTTCTTCAACAAGGGGCACCTTCCCCTTGGCAGTAGGGTCAATATTTGGAAGGGTGGCCTTGTACCAATCCACTTCCTTGAACTCTATTCCATGACTGAACAAAATTCGTGCAGGCTCCTCAGCCAAGAGAGATGGAGGGAGCACATATTCAGGAATATGCTTCAAGATGTCATCAATACTCATCTACTCTTCATCAGACACTGATGTCTCAATAGGCTTCAGAACCTTGCTCAAGGGTTCTGTGTCCTCAGAGTCAGTTCCATCCTCATCTGTCTGTCTCCTCCTGCAAATTCAATTTCCTCTTGGGAGCTTTTCTTATCTAGACTGTGGGGCTCCCTGCTGATACCATAGAAATTGGTATAGCCTCTTGTACCATTGTTACAATAGCAAGATCCTTCACTGTGAGAGCAGCCCTCTCAACAATTGTTCGCTTCTTCTTAGCTATCGGTTCAATAGAGGAGCTGGTCTCCTCTTTGCTGCTGCCGTAACACCCTTCTCCACCATCGACTTCTCCTTCACCTCGTCACCTGCTGTCGACACAGATTTTTTCTTGGCAATGTAGGTGCCGACAGACTTAACAGTCAGAATCTTCAGGGATGGGATTCCTTTGATTCGCCCAAATTTAGGCCTGGGACTCCCTCCAGTATAAGACTGAGTTGAACTGCAAACCACCGGGCTTGCTTCGATGAGGGAGTCACCATTTCCTTCAGAATTTCAAACAGGAATCTGCTCCAATTGATCTTGATTCCATAGTGTATGGCCGTCATCAGCAGAAACCTTTCATGGGTTACTGTATCGAATGAATCAGGCTTGGCTGTAATAGCCTTAGCCAAGATATCGTTCAAGAGTCTAAACTCCATTTTCATCTCCTTCTTCTTACAAGAAGTTTTAATCAGCTCTCCACTCTGAGGGAAAGCTTTTCTTGCTTCATTTATCAGATTTCCATGCAAATCACTTACTGACGTCAGTCCTTCCGATGGTAGGTCAAAAACTCCAGCAAATTGTACATCTGATATTCTCACTGTCACCCCTGAATTGAGCTAACCACGGTATTTGTGAGACCTGGATTTGTAATTTAGAATTTCCGTTGGAATGAATCGATAAATAGAGGTTTTGTTAGTTTAAGATCTCTATTTGAATATTTGAGTTGCATTTTCGGGTTCCTTTTCGTGTGTTGAACAATTCTGGAGATTCTGTTTTCTTTCGCGTATTAGTGGTACCTGCTGGTCGGCGTGTCAGCCGGTTTTGGTGAATTAGCAGCTGGTCGGTGATGAATCCAGCAGAAGAGCGTTTTAGCGCGAGATTCCTGAAACGCTGTCGTTGCGTGTGTTGTGATCAGCAGGTGCGTTAGTATA
Source organism: Dorcoceras hygrometricum (assembly GCA_001598015.1). Taxonomy (NCBI): domain Eukaryota; kingdom Viridiplantae; phylum Streptophyta; class Magnoliopsida; order Lamiales; family Gesneriaceae; genus Dorcoceras; species Dorcoceras hygrometricum. The sequence goes on along the minus strand of KQ990573.1, from coordinate 107,936 downwards.
ATCGCGTTGAGGGCAAAACGACTGCGTTTAGATTAATTGGTGCGACGTCGTCTTGATGATTTCGTTTGGTACCAGCTGGTAGATCGCGTGGGTGTGTTCCTGCTGGTTGATCAGCAGACGTCGA
>KQ990573.1:45722-58444 GCA_001598015.1 Dorcoceras hygrometricum | reverse complement strand
TTCCTCCGGAGGGCTCTTGTCTATCGTATAGAGGAGCTTCTCCGAAGCCAATACAAGATTGAGGTTGCGGAGCCAGCTTGGTAGTTCAGACCGGTGAACCTGTTGCTATCCAGTATAGCAACGAGACGGGGTTTTTTCATCGAAACCAGTTTTTAAATGCAGTAATACTGAAAAGGAAAGCAGACATACATTACTAACTATGTTAAAAAAAAATCGCTAAGACATAAAGCATGGTCGTTAAGTTTTATGAATTACCCTCCCACTATTTTAACGATTTCACCACCCTCTAATGAAATCGAGAAAACAGGTTTCTTTAGTGGGTACACGGAGCCCAATCAAGCGATCATGGACCCGAATAATATCAGCCATCCATGACCCCCAAAAGGTAGTTTCCGATTGCAACCGGTGCAACCTCCATGTATTCACCTCACGTCCAGTAAGGGCCCAATAATATGACGCCGTTTACTATCACGTGTCAAGATGACCCATCAATGTTGAGTCGTGAAGGACGGTCCCCTTAACGTCCCCAATAATATCAGCCAACGTTAAAGGGAGTTCCCACCGACTCACAACAGTTGTCAATGGCGTGGACAGCTTTCCGGCATACATGACCCCCTCAATAATATGAGCCGGGCCATGTATACGGATAGCATCGACGTACACCCATTGTTGATGGAAGGTAGGGAAATTTAAACAGATTTAAATACTCTTTAGTTTATCGAATAATCATTTTATCTTGATATAAGTTTTAAATCATATTTAAAACGAGGGATTTTATCTTGAAATACTTTGGTCTCATACATTTATTTTAAATCAAATTTAAAACATGCAACATGCGGATTCAACTAAACTATATATCAATATATATTAAGAAACATTGGGATGATCGATCGCGAGAGCTATGTGGTCCGTGGTTGCCAGTCACGGACCTGGGTCCAATCCTAGGGGTAATGCAATATGCAATGCAATCCTATTATAAAGCTTCCGGTTTTACAGATCTTCGGTCTTCAATATTTTGATCGTCATCTCCACCATCTTCGGATGTCCTCCCACTAAATCTAGTAACTTTACATTTAAATTTACCATGACATACAAGGGATACATTTATCAAGGGGTGGAAACGGGCCACAAACAGGCCCACTTTAAATGATAATCAAAATATTTACAAACCGAATCACAAAAACCTATCGCATACACCTAACAAATTGGGCACGGCTCTCGATCATCCCAATCATGCAGATAATCCAATTAACATGCATAAATTAAATAATCTAATTATTTATCGCAAAATCATATTTTAATCATAAAATCGCATTTTATAATAAAATCGTATTTTTGTCGATAAAATCAAATTTTAATCAACAAAATCATATTTCATTATAGAATCATATTTTACAATTAAATCACATTTTGCTAATTTTAATTATATCATATTGGGCTTAAAACAATTTTATGCCCAAAAATCTCAAAATTTCAAAATCGACCAAAACGGGCCCGACATAGAATACCGGCCCGAAAACTTCACGGGCTGCCCGGAACAGGCCCGAACCAAACCCTAGAAAAAATCAGCCGTCACGACATCGCCGGAGCTTCGTCGGAGCGGCGGCCAGCCGGCAGCGCCGCCACCATGGAAAAATCGCGGCGGCAGCGCACGACGCCACGCCAAGCGCGACGCGCGGCCGCGCGCAACGTCGCGCGCCCATCGCACGGCCAGCGCATCGTCGCGCAACCAGCGCCCAGCAAGGGTCGACCAGCAGCGCCCCTACGTCCGGCCATGGCGCGCAACATCGAGTGGAGCGGCGCTACAACGGGCGGCGCAATCTGCGCGACCAGCGCGCGGCCAGTAAATAGTTCTTATTTGTTTCCTTAATCAAGTTGTGACCGTTGATTCCTCTCAAATAATCAACTGATAATTTCTAAATATATCCGAAGCTCACATCTGCTAGAAGTTCTGAAGTTTGAATACTGCTCTATATTTCCCTTTGTGAGTAGCTACAAGAAATATCTCCTTACACGTATAGCCATCACATCTGAAATATCTCCCTTTTTGTATTATTACAGAATCAATTCTCTCTGTCACATCTGAAAACTGTACTGCTCTTCTCGTAATGCTGAAACACTATCAAGTCTAAAGAACCCTGTGTAGAGTCTGTTTACATCTGAACGCATATACCCGGATCTGTTATCATAACCTCTGATTCAAATCTGATACCTTCAAATTTGAAATTCTGACCCGATAACTGAAATAACCTGAATACTCAAATCCGTTAAATTCTAATTCAAAATCTTCAACCCGATAACTGAGATCTAATACCCAAATCTGATCTGCTCTGAAATGCTGGCGCTTGGAGAGGAGAGGAGGGGCGGCTATTTAGTGCTAGGGTTAGGTCAAGTAGTGAGTTGTGTTACTAATCAAGTCTCCTAATACATTTAAATAGATTGTTGGATTTGGACCGGCCCAACGGGCCCGGATCCAACGGATGAACATTCGGTTCATCCCCATCACCGAGACTTCATCGTAACTCCGATCGCCGATCAGATCGGACGGATCGACTCAGTTTTCAAAACTGAATACTATGATCTGAAAAACCATTTTTCAGAACCCCAGTGCAAAATGACCGTTTTGCCCCTCAACAGCGTCAAATCCCGGTTTGACCCCTGTTGACTTTTAGGAAGTCGCACTTTCCGAAATCCTCTTCGTATGCTCAACACATTGAGCTGAGTATCCGTGCAGGAATCTTGAATCCAGTACTTGTGTGACCCTTAATGGTTCAGGGATACAGCTAGCCATGGGCCCACAACCATTGTGGTTCCGGAATCACAATTCTGGGCTTGCCCATCAGATTATGGTAAGAGCGTCTAGCAACATCACCCCATGATCCCCTAGGTATCACTGATAGTGCCTGCAAGAACCAGTTGGTCGTTGTTAGCGTATAGTACGGTCCTTTCAATCCATATATCCCGATCAGATCAACGACCATTGGTAAATCGAGAGTCGCTAAAGATCCGATAGCTATGCGTACATCTTGGAGATTGAATAGTGACATCGCGAGTGTAACTAGGTAAACACATTTACCTAAAACACTTCTAGTACTCTGGCCAGAGATTTATACACTATTATCCCCTCAGATAGCATAGGATATCCACGCATGTCTGCGAGCGGTGAATCCTCGACAACGATGCATCGACTCCTACATGCATCGGGGTCTCACCCAATCCCGCCGCCTGATGACCCCAAGTGAGTCGGCAAACGTGTCAAAGTGAGACGCCTATCATGTAGAGTCTCAATGACGTTTCGAGTCGTGAGGACTAATCAGTACAACCAAGACCTTGGACTTATCCACTCGATAAATGGTAACCACTTGGAAATTCCGAACGAGGGTAGTTCGATAGATCACCAGGTCACTATCTATCTGCATGCTCAGAACATCACAATGTTCCCTACCAATGAAACATGGTACTTCGCATCGCAGATACTAGTCTCTAGCTCGGGCGGCCTTATCCTCATTTTGACGGCCCAATCGACTAGGAACATGTTCAGAATACACAGTGACTATTAGATGTGTTTCATGATAGCTGTCATACCCACTATCACATCTAACATACACTTTAGTGTATTCTAGGTCTTTACTCAACGCAATTGTTAATCATCATACAACACAATGAAAGTAAAGAATGCCATATAAATAAATGCGAATATCATATATAAAGATTGTCATATACAAGAGTCTATGAACCCACACGCCACAAGTTGGCTAGTTGGGCATCTACTCTAACAAGTGGAATCTTCAATCGTGAGTCAGCACCGTAGAAATCCTACTTTTCCCGAAATTGATGTCTAAACCTCACTACACCATGGAAACAGTCAACAGTCGCTCTATAACTGGACAGCACATCCATACCCAAGATACAATCAAAGTCTTTCATGTTTAAAGAAATCAGATTCGTCACCAACACATTATCATCAAATCTAATAACGCAATCCAAAACCACTTCATGGGACATCAACCACACACCAGCAGGGGTAGAAACAGATAGGACATCACACATTGGGGTAGAACTCAACCCACACTCATGCACAAACAAATCAGATATGAAGGAGTGTGATGCTCTAGTATCAAACAAAACTCGTGCAGGAAAGTTAAAGATAGAGAAAGTACCTGCGATAACTCCTCCAGGCATATCATCAGCTTTCTCTCTCGTCAAGGCATTCACTTGAGCTTGCTGCGGTCCCGAAAACTGAGGTCTAGAAGATCCTTCGAACCTAGATGGTTCTCGTGGTTGGAATCCTGATCGTTGGTACTGGGCAAAAGGTTTCTGTCTCTGCGAGGAACCACCAGCTGAACCTTACTGCGACTGACTTGAGGGCTGTCCCCTCATCAAAGGACAAACTCTAGCAAAATGTCCAGGCTGCCCACACTTGTGACAAAGACCCTGAACTCCACGACACTGAGAAGTCATGTGTCTACCTCCACACTGACCACACGACACTCCACCGGAGCCACTACCACCAGAACTAACAGAACCCGAAGAACTCGAATTCAACCGTCTCTTGAACTGCTTTTCTCGAGGTTTGAACCTCTTGCGATTAGATTGTTGCGACATCTGGGGAGGCTGAAACGATTGTGTCGCTTCTGGCACAGGTTGGAAACTGCGTCCAGCGGTCATCTGAACCTGATTCTGCACTTCCAAAAGACTCTCCTCAATGTCCATCGCCCTATCCACTGCCTCAGCATAAGTCTCTGGAGAACCAGCTAACACCATTCGGAACAAATCAGGCCTCAAACCTCTCAGAAACTTGTTTCTCTTCGTTCTCTCCTGGTTAGCAACATGGGGAACATACGACATAAGTGAGGAAAACTGTCTAGCGTACTCGGACACCCTCATGTTCCCTTGTTTCAAATTATCAAACTCCCTCTCACGGTTATTGTAGTACGACTCAGGGGTATACTCCTGACGAAAAGCTACACAGAAGCTCTCCCAAGAAATCAAAGCTCCACTCTATCTCATAACTCGACAAGTACCTTTCCACCAGTGTTGGGCATGATCCCTCAACTGCAAAACAGCCAACTTCAGTCTCCTCTCCTGAGAGTACTCCGACGTTCAAACAACTCTTCCATATGCTTCAACCAGCCTTCAGATATCAGACCACCTTTGCTCGAGTAAAAACAAGAGGATTCGTCCGCTGAAATCTAGCCAGAACTAGTTCCATCTCACCAATCTGCCTAGTCACATCTTCCACCTCAACCTCTGCCTATCTAGCTCGACGGTGCAAAGATACACTCTGCTGAGCAACATCCTCATCGCTCTCGAGAACCCTAAACTCCTCAACAGTCTGCCTAGTCACTCTAACTCTATCGTCCTCGGTGGCATCTACCAAAACTCAAAGGTAAGAACCAAAAGCAGATAACAAAATCATAGGAATCACAGAGTCAATCACAAACAAAAGCTCAAACTCTGTGCCTAGACTCAAGTGTGATGAAAAAGAATTGAGCTTATCCCAGTTTAAGCTCTGATACCAAAATTTCAGGTCCTGTGCGCTAAATCAGGGATTAATTACTCAATTAATCACAATTACACGGAAGCAATAAATTATGGGCTAAAAATTTTCGTTTGGCTCTGAACCAAAGATATCTTTTAAATTATAAACATAATCAAAATACGGATTTTAACTCAAAAATCCCAAAAATATCTACAACAGCAGGTAATATAACAAATACAGATCCCTAATACAGTATACACAAAGTACATCCCCCTGGTACAATACATAATATATAAATGGGACTCAAAATGGGGATCTACAAGCCGACGCTCCACCCGGTCCAGCTGGATTACCTGAAGATCCTGCAAAGGCCAACACGGACAGCCCAAAAAGGGAAAAATAACACGAGTTCAACCCTTAGTACGAAGAGCATCAATAAACCAGAAGTCATATCAGACATGCAATATTTCAAACGTGCAATGCATGAGAGCTACCAAGAATCATCGGTAAGTAAGGCACAACGACTCAGCTGTGCAATAAAATCTCAATGAATCATCAGAATCCAAATCACAACGACTCAGCTGGCTATCACGACTCAGTGACGATATTGGATTCTGAGCACGGCGACTCAACCGGCAAATTGCGACTCAGTGATTATCAGGTCTCAAAGAATTTAGGCTCAATAAGCTATGCATGTATGCCAAGCAAAATCATGCTCACAACAATAAATATGATTCACACACATAGGAAATTAAGAGCACATAATCATCATCGAAAATCAGCAGCTCAAGAAGACTCATCTAGCTCATAATCACAGCAGCTCAAACACGAAAGAAATATTCTCAGACTGATATTAAAGTTGCTAATAAGAGCTCAATCCGTACCTTCCTCTGAGCAGCTAATACCTCAACAAATCACACAGGGGCACATGCCAGTTGTTCACGCACGAGAACACAGCTCCAACAGCCTACTCAGATATGCTGCCCTACTAGCTCACCAAGAAACTCAACAGAAGCTGCCTGAAAGCTCAAATCCAAAAGATCAAATAGAACGGGAGAACTATCGGCCGGAAATCATTAAGAAAACGAACACTGAAACTACTTCGCACTTCCTCGACAAGCCGAATCAAGGCTCCAAAATGGTACCAATCGAAAGATCTGGAGGTGACAAGCTCAACGCCACCGACCTTTCTCCAAACGATGGCGTAAATCGACGACAATCGAAGGAAATCGAGTACGATGAACAGTGAGGGTTTCCGGAACAGTATACGTCTAGAGCTCTTTGGAAAGAATATAAGAAATATATTGGGTCTGAAATTGGCTAAGTGTTGGGAAATATAATGGTCTACACGGTCAATGTCAAAGCCAATTACTAAGTCCCGAGATCTGCTACAGTGCCACTGACCAATTCAGATCTGAGCACTTCACCAGATATGACTCCTGACTACCACCAAACGACGTCACGCATGAGTCCCCCTCAGGATAAACAGATCACTTCTTAACCAGCTGGTGCACCCAGCTGCTCACACCCGCTAAACAAAACTCAACAGATCATGCAGACCAGCTCCCGCCAAATCTGACCTTACCTGAACTCATCCCGTCTGAACCACTGACCGCTAGCACATCCAGATCAGATCCCAAGAACTGACCAGATAGGACCATCCAGCTCTGTGTGCCATGCACGCAGGTTACTCTACATCCAACTCATGCACATACCAACATGTTGTTTCCCCAAAGCTGGTATGCACAGCTGCTCACACTCGTTGCACCGATTACACTCAACCAGCGTCTATACTGGTAACCCAAAACGACGTCATGCTGACTCCAGATCTTGACAATCCTGAACCGTTCCATACCAAATCACAAACCGATCCGGTCCACGCAGCGCTACCAGCTCACTCGCACGGGGTGTTTCTCTCCAGCTCGGGGCTCAACTACTCAAATCTTCCCACATCCAAAGCTGATTTCAACGAACAGTTTTGACCAGTTCTCCTAGACTGGATACCCGATAGTTCACAAGGCACGCTTCTCCGATTAAATCCTCATTCCGATCTAATAAATTCATTAATCACTATATAAAAATTTCTAGTCCTCACAGGGCAAAGAATACAGCAATAGAGATCTTGCTCTGAAAGTCATGAGAGCTCTTCCCAAGGAGTGGGATGTAAATATGATGGCTATGAGGGAATCCAAGGACCTCAAAAAACTGGAGCTCCACAAATTATTCGCAAATCTGAAGGCCTATGAATTCGAACTAGATACCAGATTGTAAGAACGACCTTCCACGTCTCAACCTACGCAGGCCTTAGCGGTAATAGAAGAAAAGCCACAGAATATAGCTGATCAGATCAGCAACGTTGCTCTATCCCTCATCGTAAAGAATTTTGGGAAATTCTTGAGAATAACTCAATCACCCTCTTTTTCAATTAAAGCACATAAATCTGAACAGGCTACTAATTATATGAAATGTTTTGAATGTGGCAGACCAGGACATTTTACTACAGACTTCCCGAAACCAAATCAGTATGATAGAAATACATCAAGTCGTAGATGACACCGCTCTGGCAAGAAACCATACATCAAGAGGTGGGATAAAGAGGAAAGAAAAAGCAAGTGGGCTGATTCTGAATCAGATGAGAGCACTTCCAGCAGCTCATCAAGCGACAGTGAAGAGGAAGTACAGTGTCTGATGTCTGATGCCACTGACGAGGTATTTGATTTCTCAAATATTATGTTTACATGAGAAGATCTTGTTAATGCACTTAACGAAATGGTCTATGAGTACAAGAAGCTATCTTAGACGTTCGAGGATGTTAAATCTGAAACGAATGTCTGAAATATAATTCGGATGATGCAAGCTATTCACAGCTTGATGACTCAGACAGTCTAAAGACTGAGTTAAGTAAGCTGAAAACAGAGAATGAATCTTTGATATCCAAGTCTAACGAGCTCACATCTGAAAATGATAGAATAAATCAAGTGATGAGCTCTTGGGCAAAATCTTCTATTTCATTAGGCAAGCTGCATGAAGTCCAGAAGCCATTTAATGACAAAACTGGACTGGGCTTCAGCTTTAGCGAAAGCATCTCCAGTGATACCAGTACTCAATCAGATCTAGCAGATGACAAGCTCAAAAATATGAGTTTTGTCAAAGCTAGTATGATACATGACACGCTTGAATCGGTTAAGTATGATGACCAGAACGTGTCTAAGCTGAACCAGAAGGTAAAGTCTGGTATTGGCTATTTTGAACCTAATAACTCCAAGCCCAGCTGGCTAAAGAATAGACTGGACAAGGACCGAGCGAAAGCTGGTTCACAGTCGTCTAATATGCACCAACAAAGGCATAGTTCAGTGAAGGTAAGGAAGCATAAAAGCAGTTCAGCTCAGACGCCATGAATGGTCAGAATGTGAAACCAAGATTCAAAAGATCACACAATATTTTAGCACGCACCCTAGTGGACGTATACACGGGAAAAACTCTTAATTTAATTCAAGTACGGGTCCCGAAAGGGGTAATCTAATCTGGACCCAAGTAAAATTGGGTACCAAAATCTATTTTCTGATTGCAGGTGTTCAAAAAATCAGAATGGTATCTAGACTGTCACGCGCCGAGACCGAGACTCATGACATCGGCAATGTTAAATAATTATAAAATTGTAAAAACACTAAGCCTCCTAGTATAGCTCAAAAACAAGTCTGTTATATAATCATATAATCGTTTTTACAACTGAAAATCGGAGAATTGCGGAAGAGAAAATTACATTAACAAAAACTGAGTCTTCAGCAGCCCCAAAACATCTCTTGTTCCTCCTCTTCAACCTGTTATTCGTTCTTATCTAGGTGGGAGAAGTAAGGGGTGAGTGTTTGGGTAAACACTCAGCAAGTGGGGGATACCATTCGAGCATACATAATATACATAACATATACAGATTCGGAACAGAGCATATAACCGAACTGAACAGAGCATATCACAGAACAGGTAGCACTGATAATTACTTCATTTCTATGGTTTACTAATCAGTCCTTAATTTTTACTCCTCTAAGGGGTCGAGGCCATAGTTACACCTTGTAATTCAGAGTGCAAAATATTCCGTACACCCATATTACGACAGAAAACATCAGTGCTAAAACAGAGCATATATCGTAGCATAAACTTGACACGAAACGAAATCTCGAATGATAATTCAGAACAGATTATAGCATGAATATCAAATAGTATTTCAAATGAATATATATAGCAAAATCCCACTTACCATCTGCTGAAGTTCTTGTCTGGTATACGAAATCTGATACAACTTGTGCAAGATTTTAACTACGAAATCTGATATAGCTTGTGCAGGATTTTAACGTGGAAGCTTACTAACATTTTACTGAGTATTTGCGGAATGAGTGTGGCCATCTGATGCCACAGCGAGATATTTATAGGTGCAGGAAGATGGATTCAAAAAGTCAGCCGTTACAGACTTGAATTACAGATTTAATTGCCATTAAACTGACTGTTACAAGTGTAACTCTTTAGGCATTGAATTGGGTGGTTTAATTGGCCATTAACTCCCTAATTCGACAGTTATAATTGTGAAATCTGATATGTACGTGTGTAGCAGCTTGTCGAAATTCGTGAGCTGAGTTTTCTTTACCAAATCTGAATTTACGTCGCCGAATCTGAGTTGACTTGGTCAGATCTAAGTTGATCGTCCAAAGCTGAGTTGACCAGTCCAAAACTGAGTTGACCAGTCAAAGCTGAGTTGACAGTCTCATATCTGAGTTGACTGTTTGATCGTCTCAGATCTGAGTTGACTATTGACCGTCTCAGATCTGAGTTGACTGTTGACCGTCCCAAATCTGAGTTGACCGTTGATCGTCTCAAATCTGAGTTGACCGTTGACCGTCACAAAACTGAGTTTTTTTTTTCGGCTGTATTTTCGAGAGCTGAATTTTTGGGTTTTCACATCCCTCCCTCCTTAAAAGAAGTTTAGTCCTCGAAACTTTGGTGACCTTAATCGTCGAACAGGTAGGGATATTATTTACGCATCTTCTCTTCCATTTCCCACGTGACTTCTCTCTCGGTGTGGTTGGACCATTGGACTCTGACGTACGGGATTGTTCTTCGTCTAAGCACCTGGTCCTTTGTGTCCATGATTCGAATTGGGACTTCTTCATAGTTTAGTCCTTCGGTTAGATTCTCTTCCACAAGGAGTGGCCCTTCAACAAGAACGTGACTAGAATCCGCGATATATCTCCTTATTTGTGAGACATGGAAGACATTCTGGATTCTTGACATACTGGATGGTAAGGCCAGTCTGTAGGCAAGTGTTCCTACTCTTTCCAAGACTTAAAATGGTACGACATACCTAAGATTCAGCTTATCAAATCGGACTACCCCTTTCATTGGAGAAACCTTGAGACACACTTTTTCGCCTACCTCGAAGGCCAAGGGTCTTCTCTTTAAGTCTGCCCAGCTTTTCTGTCGATCCTGGGCTGCCTTCAGTATCTCCTTTGTTATGGCTACCTTCTTCACTGTCTCCTGGACGAGTTCAGGTCCTGTGATGGCCTTTTCTCCAACCTCATCCCAATACAGCGGCGGTCGACATTTTCGTCCATAGAGGGCCTCATATGGTGCCATTCCTATGCTGCTCTGGTAGCTATTATTGTATGTGAACTCTATTAGAGGTATATATTTCGCTCCAATTACTACCGAAGTCCAAGGTGCATGTCCGCAGCATGTCTTCTAGGGTCTGGATGGTCCTCTCGCTTTGGCCATCTGTCTGTGGATGATAAGCCGTACTGAGGGTAACCTTACTTCCCATGGCTTCTTGGAAGCTCTTCCAGAAATGAAATATGAACCTTGGGTCCATATCTGACAGAATGCTGGTTGGAACTCCATGCAGTATGACAATGTTATACGTGTACAAGGCAGCGAGCTTGTCCAAGCCGTAGTTCATTCGGACAGGTATAAAGTGCACGGACTTCGTTAACCTATCCACGATTACCCATATTCCATCATAGCCTAATCTCGTTTTCGGCAGACCTACTAAAAAGTCCATGGATATGTTTTCTGTTGGGGATCCGGATCCGCCCCCCGGCTAGGCAGCGGAAGAACAATAAACAGGTACCGGGAGGCGATCAATACGAAAAACAAATAACATACTACGACATTCATAGGATGTTTAAGCGGGTTACCTTGCTGGCACTTGTGCCTGGCTCCAACTTTTTTTTTGGCGGCGGCGGCGGCGTGAGAGAGGGAAGGAGGGGGCGGCTAGCTTTAGGGTTTAGGTTATGAGTTGTGTGTGTTTAATGAAGTCATTAAGTCTAAATAAATAGCTTAAAAATGGACTTGGGCCGGTCCAACGGGCCCGGGTCCAAATGACGATATCTATCGCTGCGACTTCATCGTAACTCCGATCGTCGATCAGATCGGACCGATCGACTCAGTTTCCAAAACTGAATGTTATGATATGAAAAACAATTTTTCAGATCATCTAACCCTAAATTGCAAAATGACCGTTTTGCCCCTCAACAGCGTCAAATCCCGGTTTGACCCCTGTTGACTTTTAGGAAGTCGCACTTTCCGAAATCCTATTTTCGTGCTCAACACATTGAGCTGAGTATCCGTGCGGGAATCTCGAATCCAGTACTTGTGTGACCCTCAAAGGTTCAGGGATACAGCTTGTCGTGGGCCCACAACCATTGTGGCTCCGGAATCACAATTCCGGACCTGCCCAACGGATCATGGTAAAGTGTCTAGCAACATCGCCCCATGATCCCCTAGGTATCACTGATAGTGCCTGCAAGAACCAGTCGGTCGTGATTAGCGTACAGTACGGTCCTTTCAATCCATATATCCCTATCAGATCAATGACCATTGGTAAATCGAGAGTCGCTAGAGATCCGATAGCTATGCATACATCTTGGAGGTCGAATAGTGACATCGCGAGTGTAACTAGATAAACACATTTACCTAAAACACTTCTAGTACTCTGGCCAGAGATTTATACACTATTATCCCCTCAGATAGCATAGGATATCCACGCATGTCTGCGAGCGGTGAATCCTCGACAACGATGCATCGACTCCTACATGCATCGGGGTCTCACCCAATCCCGACGCCTTATGACCCCAAGAGTCGGCAAACGGGTCAAAGTGAGACGCCCATCATGTAGAGTCTCAATGACGTTTCGAGTCGTGAGGACTAATCAGTACAACCAAGACCTCGGACTTATCCACTCGACAAATGGTAA
>KQ990573.1:19415-45636 GCA_001598015.1 Dorcoceras hygrometricum | reverse complement strand
ATATACAAGAGTCTATAAACCCACACGCCACAAGTTGGCTAGTTGGGCATCTACTCTAACAATCTCCCACTTGGCCTAAAGCCAACTACTCATCAGACGCAGTCCCATTGTTTCGCGATGTTTTTTCAAACAACGGTCCAGGCAAGGGCTTCGTAAGTGGATCAGCAAGGTTGTCCGCAGAGGCGACTCTCTCAACTGCTATGTCGCCTCTAGCCACAATATCCCGGATTATGTGGTATTTCCTCAGTATGTGTTTGGATCTTTGGTGAGACCTAGGCTCCTTTTCTTGCGCAACGGCACCCGTGTTGTCGTAGTACACCGGGACTGGACCAACTCCATTAGAAATGTTGAATGACGCCCAACTCTTGGACGAAATTTCTTATCCAAACGGCCTCCTTAGCAGCAGTTGATGCTGCAATGTACTCAGCCTCAGTGGTTGAATCCGCGATGGTGTCTTGCTTGGAACTCTTCCAAGAGACAGCACCACCATTGAGCATGAATACAAATCCAGAGGTTGATTTCGAATCATCCATGTCACACTGGAAGCTAGAATCAGTGTAGTTTCAGTTCACCACCCCCGTAGACCATGAACATATTCTTAGTCCTTCGTAAGTACTTAATAATATCCTTCACAGCCTTTCAATGCAATTGGCCGGGGTTGGCCTGGTAGCGGTTCGTGACACTCAGAGCATATGCGACGTCCGGTCTAGTTGAGATCATGCCATACATAATGCTACCTATAGCCGAGGCATATGGTACACGTGCCATATTCTCTATCTCCTCATCAGTCTTTGGACATATAGACTTAGATAGAGAGACCCCGTGGCACATAGGTAGGTGTCCTCTCTTGGACTCTTCCATAGAGAACCTCTTAAGTATGGTATCGATGTAGGTAGCTTGGGTGAGTCCGAGCATCCGTTTAGATCTATCCCGATAGATCTGTATTCCAAGAATATAAGATGCTTCACCCATGTCCTTCATCGAAAATCTGCTAGACAACCATACTTTAGTTGACTGCAACATTCCTACATCATTCCCAATGAGTAGAATGTCATCAACATAAAGTACGAGAAACGTCACAGCGCTTTTAACTACCTTTTTATAGACACACGGCTCCTCGGGATTCTTGATGAAACCAAATTCCTTAATTGTTTCATCGAATCTCAGGTTCCAACTTCGCGATGCTTGTTTGAGACCGTAGATCGATCTCTGAAGCTTGCATACCTTATGCTCGCTTCCAACAGATGTGAAACCATCAGGCTGCGTCATATAGATCTCTTCCTTAATGTTTCCATTAAGGAACGCAGTTTTCACATCCATTTGCCATATCTCATAGTCGTACCATGCGGCTATGGCTAACAATATTCTAATTGACTTGAACATTGCGACTGACGAGAAGGTTTCATCATAGTCAACACCTTGCCTCTGAGTGTAACCTTTCGCGACCAGTCGCGCCTTGAAGGTCATTACCTTCCCATCAGGCCCAAGTTTCCTCTTGTATACCCATTTGCACCCAATAGGAACGATTCCTTCGGGAGGGTCAACGAGAGTCCAAACTTGGTTAGCATGCATTGAGTCAAACTCAGGCTGCATTGCTTCAAGCCACAAATTAGAATCAGCATCGGAAATTGCCTCCTTGAAAGTTCTTGGATCAGATCCAACAACTTGATCACCTTGATCATCTTCAAGGAGAAAACCATATCTCTCAGGAGCCCTAGGAATCCTTTCGGATCTCCTAGGTGCGACCATATCTGGTATTGGCTCAGTAGGTGCGGGAGATTCACTTGGTACTTCAGTTGGTTCTCGAACCTCTTTGAGTTCTACTATTTTGCCCTTTCTATCAAGTAGAAATTCCCTTTCCATAAAGGTGGCATTCCTAGAGACAAACACCTTTGTCTCGTTGGGATAGTAGAAATAGTATCCAATGGAATTCTTTGGATACCCAATGAAGTAGCATAAGATGGATCTCGTATCCAGCTTATCTCCCACTGTCTGCTTCACGGAAGCAGGACATCCCCAAATCAACTGCTGAAATAATGAAATGAAATACATCTGCTGAAATTTACGAAAGCAACGCATCTGCTGAATATGCATCTGCTGAATTTACGAAAGCAAAGCATCTGCTGAATATGCATCTGCTGAATTTACGAAAGCAAAGCATCTGCTGAATATGCATCTGCTGAATTTACGAAAGCAAAGCATCTGCTGAATATGCATCTGCTGAATTTACGAAAGCAAAGCATCTGCTGAATATGCATCTGCTGAATTTACGAAAGCAAAGCATCTGCTGAATATGCATCTGCTGAATTTACGAAAGCAAAGCATCTGCTGAATATGCATCTGCTGAATTTACGAAAGCAAAGCATCTGCTGAATATGCATCTGCTGAATTTAAGAAAGCAAATTACCAGCTGAGGAATAAACTGCTGAATTTAAGAAAGCAAAGCATCTGCTGAATATGCATCTGCTGAATTTAAGAAAGCAAAGCATCTGCTGAATATGCATCTGCTGAATTTAAGAAAGCAAAGCATCTGCTGAATATGCATCTGCTGAATTTAAGAAAGCAAAGCATCTGCTGAATATGCATCTGCTGAATTTAAGAAAGCAAAGCATCTGCTGAATATGCATCTGCTGAATTTAAGAAAGCAAAGCATCTGCTGAATATGCATCTGCTGAATTTAAGAAAGCAAAGCATCTGCTGAATATGCATCTGCTGAATTTAAGAAAGCAAAGCATCTGCTGAATATGCATCTGCTGAATTTAAGAAAGCAAAGCATCTGCTGAATATGCATCTGCTGAATTTAAGAAAGCAAAGCATCTGCTGAATATGCATCTGCTGAATTTAAGAAAGCAAAGCATCTGCTGAATATGCATCTGCTGAATTTAAGAAAGCAAAGCATCTGCTGAATATGCATCTGCTGAATTTAAGAAAGCAAAGCATCTGCTGAATATGCATCTGCTGAATTTAAGAAAGCAAAGCATCTGCTGAATATGCATCTGCTGAATTTAAGAAAGCAAAGCATCTGCTGAATATGCATCTGCTGAATTTAAGAAAGCAAAGCATCTGCTGAATATGCATCTGCTGAATTTAAGAAAGCAAAGCATCTGCTGAATATGCATCTGCTGAATTTAAGAAAGCAAAGCATCTGCTGAATATGCATCTGCTGAATTTAAGAAAGCAAAGCATCTGCTGAATATGCATCTGCTGAATTTAAGAAAGCAAAGCATCTGCTGAATATGCATCTGCTGAATTTAAGAAAGCAAAGCATCTGCTGAATATGCATCTGCTGAATTTAAGAAAGCAAAGCATCTGCTGAATATGCATCTGCTGAATTTAAGAAAGCAAAGCATCTGCTGAATATGCATCTGCTGAATTTAAGAAAGCAAAGCATCTGCTGAATATGCATCTGCTGAATTTAAGAAAGCAAAGCATCTGCTGAATATGCATCTGCTGAATTTAAGAAAGCAAAGCATCTGCTGAATATGCATCTGCTGAATTTAAGAAAGCAAAGCATCTGCTGAATATGCATCTGCTGAATTTAAGAAAGCAAAGCATCTGCTGAATATGCATCTGCTGAATTTAAGAAAGCAAAGCATCTGCTGAATATGCATCTGCTGAATTTAAGAAAGCAAAGCATCTGCTGAATATGCATCTGCTGAATTTAAGAAAGCAAAGCATCTGCTGAATATGCATCTGCTGAATTTAAGAAAGCAAAGCATCTGCTGAATATGCATCTGCTGAATTTAAGAAAGCAAAGCATCTGCTGAATATGCATCTGCTGAATTTAAGAAAGCAAAGCATCTGCTGAATATGCATCTGCTGAATTTAAGAAAGCAAAGCATCTGCTGAATATGCATCTGCTGAATTTAAGAAAGCAAAGCATCTGCTGAATATGCATCTGCTGAATTTAAGAAAGCAAAGCATCTGCTGAATATGCATCTGCTGAATTTAAGAAAGCAAAGCATCTGCTGAATATGCATCTGCTGAATTTAAGAAAGCAAAGCATCTGCTGAATATGCATCTGCTGAATTTAAGAAAGCAAAGCATCTGCTGAATATGCATCTGCTGAATTTAAGAAAGCAAAGCATCTGCTGAATATGCATCTGCTGAATTTAAGAAAGCAAAGCATCTGCTGAATATGCATCTGCTGAATTTAAGAAAGCAAAGCATCTGCTGAATATGCATCTGCTGAATTTAAGAAAGCAAAGCATCTGCTGAATATGCATCTGCTGAATTTAAGAAAGCAAAGCATCTGCTGAATATGCATCTGCTGAATTTAAGAAAGCAAAGCATCTGCTGAATATGCATCTGCTGAATTTAAGAAAGCAAAGCATCTGCTGAATATGCATCTGCTGAATTTAAGAAAGCAAAGCATCTGCTGAATATGCATCTGCTGAATTTAAGAAAGCAAAGCATCTGCTGAATATGCATCTGCTGAATTTAAGAAAGCAAAGCATCTGCTGAATATGCATCTGCTGAATTTAAGAAAGCAAAGCATCTGCTGAATATGCATCTGCTGAATTTAAGAAAGCAAAGCATCTGCTGAATATGCATCTGCTGAATTTAAGAAAGCAAAGCATCTGCTGAATATGCATCTGCTGAATTTAAGAAAGCAAAGCATCTGCTGAATATGCATCTGCTGAATTTAAGAAAGCAAAGCATCTGCTGAATATGCATCTGCTGAATTTAAGAAAGCAAAGCATCTGCTGAATATGCATCTGCTGAATTTAAGAAAGCAAAGCATCTGCTGAATATGCATCTGCTGAATTTAAGAAAGCAAAGCATCTGCTGAATATGCATCTGCTGAATTTAAGAAAGCAAAGCATCTGCTGAATATGCATCTGCTGAATTTAAGAAAGCAAAGCATCTGCTGAATATGCATCTGCTGAATTTAAGAAAGCAAAGCATCTGCTGAATATGCATCTGCTGAATTTAAGAAAGCAAAGCATCTGCTGAATATGCATCTGCTGAATTTAAGAAAGCAAAGCATCTGCTGAATATGCATCTGCTGAATTTAAGAAAGCAAAGCATCTGCTGAATATGCATCTGCTGAATTTAAGAAAGCAAAGCATCTGCTGAATATGCATCTGCTGAATTTAAGAAAGCAAAGCATCTGCTGAATATGCATCTGCTGAATTTAAGAAAGCAAAGCATCTGCTGAATATGCATCTGCTGAATTTAAGAAAGCAAAGCATCTGCTGAATATGCATCTGCTGAATTTAAGAAAGCAAAGCATCTGCTGAATATGCATCTGCTGAATTTAAGAAAGCAAAGCATCTGCTGAATATGCATCTGCTGAATTTAAGAAAGCAAAGCATCTGCTGAATATGCATCTGCTGAATTTAAGAAAGCAAAGCATCTGCTGAATATGCATCTGCTGAATTTAAGAAAGCAAAGCATCTGCTGAATATGCATCTGCTGAATTTAAGAAAGCAAAGCATCTGCTGAATATGCATCTGCTGAATTTAAGAAAGCAAAGCATCTGCTGAATATGCATCTGCTGAATTTAAGAAAGCAAAGCATCTGCTGAATATGCATCTGCTGAATTTAAGAAAGCAAAGCATCTGCTGAATATGCATCTGCTGAATTTAAGAAAGCAAAGCATCTGCTGAATATGCATCTGCTGAATTTAAGAAAGCAAAGCATCTGCTGAATATGCATCTGCTGAATTTAAGAAAGCAAAGCATCTGCTGAATATGCATCTGCTGAATTTAAGAAAGCAAAGCATCTGCTGAATATGCATCTGCTGAATTTAAGAAAGCAAAGCATCTGCTGAATATGCATCTGCTGAATTTAAGAAAGCAAAGCATCTGCTGAATATGCATCTTCGGATGTCCTCCCACTAAATCTAGTAATTTACATTTAAATGTACTATGACAGATAAGGGATACATTTATCAAGGGGTGGGAACGGGCCACAAACAGGCCCACTTTGAATGATAATCAAATATATTAAAAACCGAAATCAAATAAAACCTATTGCATACACCTAACACATTGGGCACGGCTCTCGATCACCCCAATCATGCAATTAATCTAATTAACATGCATAATTCAAATAATCTAATTATTTATCGTAAAATCATATTCTGATTACGAAATCGTATTTTATAATAAAATCGCATTTTGCCGATAAAACAAATTTTAATCAACAAAATCATTTTTATTACAAAATCATATTTCATAATTAAAATCATATTTTACTAATTTTAATTGTATCAATATTGGGCTTAAAACAATTTTAGGTCCAAAAACTTAAAATTTCAAAATCGATCCAAAACGGGCCCGACATCGCGTACCGGCCCGAAAACTTCACGGGCTGCCCGGGACACGCCCGAACCAAACCCTAGAAGAATTCAGACCAGCCGTCACGACATCGTCGGAGACTCGCCGGAGCATCGTCGGAGCGGCGGCCGACCGGTGGCCGCCGTGAAGAAACATGCGCGCCGCAAGGGCGCACGCGGTGTCTCGCGATGCCGCGCCATCGTGCGACATCATCGCGCGCGACGTCGCGCACCATCTCGCAACAAGGCGCCGCAAGCGTCGACTCGTCCAGCCACCAAACGCGACGATTGCGCGGACAGTGAAGAATGTCGCTTGTGAGGAGCGGCGCCCAACGGCGCAGGGATCCGGCCACCAAGCACGCAATCAACGCACGACGGAGAGCCATCGGCCGTGCGACGCTTCACGGGACAGCGGCCAACGGGTGGCGCATCCAAGTGTGAAGCCACGGCAGCGTGTGGCGCAATCATTCGCGCGGAGGGGGCGGCATGTATCGGCCAGACGTTGCAAGCCATTGCGCGGAAGAGACGCCTGGACAAGGGCCAGTGTCGCGCGGCCAGTGCGCGCGTCTCGCGCCTCGTGTGTGAGAGCGATGGGGCGCCGCCGCACACGGCGGCGGCCGGCGGTCGTTCTTCAAGTTTTTTATTATTCGATTCTGAAAAATTAAAACATTAGATACAACTAGGGCAGTTCATATTGATCAGATCCGTAAAACACTGGCTCTGATACCACTGTTGGGGATCCGGATCCGCCCCCCGGCGAGGCAGCGGAAGAACAAAGAATAAAGGCCGGGAGACGATCAATACGAAAAAGAATTCATAATTCAACATACATAGGGCGTTCAAAATGAATACCTTGCTGGCACTTGTGCCTGGCTCCAACCAGAATTACAAGAACCCGGCTCTTCTCGGTAGATTGCGGTAGATAATCGCCAATCCGGTCCACGACCAGAACCGAGACTCCTTCGTCAGGCTGCACTACAAGCACTGACGAATTCTACACGAACGGATTCTCCTCGTCGAATCGGCCGGAAACAAATTTCCGGCGAAGATCGGCGGCGGCGCGTGGGTGGCGGCGGCGGCGGCTTGTTTGAGAGAGGGAGGCGGCGGTATTAGTGCTAGGGTTAGGTTAAGTTGTGAGAGTTATTTCTAATCAAGTCTCTTAATACATTTAAAAAGATTAGTGTTGGAATTGGACCGGCCCAACAGGCCCCGGTCCAACAATGAACATTCAGTTCATCTCCACCACCGAGACTTCATCGTAACTCCGATCGCCGATCAGATCGGACCGATCGACTCAGTTTCCGAAACTGAATAATATGATCTGAAAAACCATTTTTCAGAACCCCAGTGCAAAAAGACCGTTTTGCCCCTCAACAGCGGGAAACCCCGGTTTGACCCCTGTTGACTTTTAGGAAGTCGCACTTCCCGAAATCCTCTTCTCGTGCTCAACATATTGAGCTGAGTATCCGTGCGGGAATCTCGAATCTAGTACTTGTGTGACCCTCAATGGTTCAGGGATACAGCTAGCCGTGGGCCCACAACCATTGCGGCTCCGGAATCACAATTCCGGACTTGCCCATCGGATCATGGTAAAGCGTCTAGCAACATCGCCCCATGATCCCCTAGGTATCACTGATAGTGCCTGCAAGAACCAGTTGGCCATGGTTAGCGTACAGTACGGTCCTTTCAATCCATATATCCCGATCAGATCAACGACCATTGGTAAATCGAGAGTCGCTATAGATCCGATAGCTATGCATACATCTTGGAGATCGAATAGTGACATCGCGAGTGTAACTAGGTAAACACATTTACCTAAAACACTTCTAGTACTCTGGCCAGAGATTTATACACTATTATCCCCTCAGATAGCATAGGATATCCACGCATGTTTGCGAGCGGTGAATCCTCGACAACGATGCATCGACTCCTACATGAATCGGGGTCTCACCCAATCCCGACGCCTTATGACCCCAAGTGAGTCGGCAAACGGGTCAAAGTGAGACGCCTATCATGTAGAGTCTCAATGACGTCTCGAGTCGTGAGGACTAATCAGTACAACCAAGACCTCGGACTTATCCACTCGACAAATGGTAACCACTTGGAAAGTCCGAACGAGGGTAGTTCGATAGATCACCAGGTCACTATCTATCTGCATGCTCAGAACATCACAATATATAAAACCCACACGCCACAAGTTGGCTAGTTGGGCATCTACTCTAACATTATCTCCTCAGATAGCATAGGATATCCACGCACAAAAGGCGAGCGATGAATCCTCGACAACGAAGCATCGACTCCTACATGTATCGGGACCTCACCCAATCCCGCCACCTAATGACCCCAACTGAGTCGATAAACGGGTCAAAGTGAGGCACCTATCATGTAGAGTCTCAATGAAGTTTCGAGTAGTGAGAACTAATCGGTACAACCAAGACCTCGGACTTATCCACTCGACAAATGGTAACCACTTGGAAAGTCCGAACGAGGGTAGTTCGATAGATCACCAGGTCACTATCCATCTGCATGCTCAGAACATCACAATGTCCCCTACCAATGAAACATGGTACTTCACATCGCATATGCTAGTCTCAAGCTCGGACGGCCTTATCCTCATTTTGACGGCCCAATCGACTAGGAACGTGTTCAGAATACACAGTGACTATTAGATGTATTTCATGATAGCCATCATATCCACTATCACATCTAACATACACTATGGTGCATTCTAGGTCTTTATCCAACACAATTGTTAATATTATAACATAATGAAAATAAAGAATGCCATATAACAATACGAATTTCATAAATAAAGATCATTATACAAAGAGTCAATAAAACCCACACGCCACAAGTTGGCTAGTTGGGCATCTACTCTAACAAATACATGTTAGATTTGATGAGTCTAGCTTTTCTTCAAATTCTATAGCTTCACTCAATGATATTAACAATTTTAGAAGCTACTAATCTTCTTGAATCAAGCGATGATGAGTTACAGGTTCGAAGACCAGCAGAATTCATCCAAGCTGATGCAGATTGCGTGCAAGCTGATGCAGATCTCGTCCAAGCTGATGCAGATCAGGTTCAGGCTGATGCAGATCATGCACAAGCTGATGGAGATCGCGCACAAGCTGATAACCCAAACACATCAGTTATCAATCTGGATGATGAGGACGAAGGAACTACTCTTCCTGAGGAAGCAGCAACCTCCTACAGACCTGGTTTCTGGTGGAATAAAATTCATCTACCTGAACTGGTCATTGATAACCCTTCTGCACCTCTTAGGACACGAGGCCAGATGATAAACAAATATTTTAAGTCTGCATTCATCTCTCATATAGAACCTAGGAATATAGATGAGGTCTTAGCTGACCCAAGCTGGATAAAAACTATGCAGGACGAACTTAGTCAATTTGAATGTAGCAAAGTATGCAATTAGTTTCTAGACCAAATAATCAGACCGTAATAGGAACTAAATGGATCTATAGAAAAAAATTAGATGAAATTGATAATGTCATAAGAAATAAATCTAGACTAATGTCTCAAGGCTATCGGCAGGAAGAAGGAATAAACTTCGATGAAACACCAGTAGCCAGATTAGAATCAATTCGCATATTTCTTGCATATGCTGCTTTTAAAAAATTTAAAGTTTATCAGATGGATGTTAAAATTGCATTCTTAAATGGCATCCTAAACGAGTAAGTGTATGTTGCACAACCTCCTGGCTTCTTGGATCATACTAGACCAGATTATGTATATAAACTGGATAAAGCTATGTACAGTCTGAAACAAGCACCAAGAGCTTGGTATTGTACCCTGTCCAAATTTTTAATTGATCATGATTTTATCATTGGATCCGTAGATAAGACTTTGTTTAAATTTGTTAAAAATAATCATGTCTTATTGGTCCAAATTTATGTTGATGATATTATTTTTGGTTCGACTAATCCTAAATTGTGTGAAAAGTTCTCCAATCTGATGCAGGATAAGTTCGAAATGAGCATGATGGGGAATCTAACATTTTTCCTAGGACTACAAGTCAAACAGCTTGAAGATGGAATATTCATCAATCAAGCTAAATATAAAAGGAACTTCTGAAGAAATTCGGGATGGACAAATGCTCGTCAACAGCTACCCCAATGAGCGCTTCAATCCAGCTGGACAACAACGAAGATGGTACTGCAGTTGAGGTAACAATGTATCGTGGTATAATAGGCTCTTTTCTTTACCTTACTGCTAGCAGACCAGACATCATGTTTGCTGTATGTATGTGTATTAGAATTCAAGCAGAGCCCAAACAATCTCATTATATTTCTGTAAAAAGAATTTAAAATATCTTAAAGGTACTCCCAATGTGATTCTTTGGTATCCCAAA
This sequence comes from Dorcoceras hygrometricum, assembly GCA_001598015.1. Classification (NCBI taxonomy): domain Eukaryota; kingdom Viridiplantae; phylum Streptophyta; class Magnoliopsida; order Lamiales; family Gesneriaceae; genus Dorcoceras; species Dorcoceras hygrometricum. Next base: position 34,978 of record KQ990573.1, on the reverse strand, counting down.
GACTCCAGCTTTCAACTGATCGGGTACAGTGATGCAGATTACGTAGGATGTTGCATTGATCGACGTAGCACGAGTGGGACTTGTAATTTCTTGGGTGACATAATTATTTTATGGTTTAGCAAGAAACAGACATCCATCACAACGTCCACAGCTGAGGCAGAGTATGTAGCAGCTGGGAGCTGTTGTGCTGAGATCTTACGGATTCAACAACAGCTCAGGGACTTTTGCATTGATGCAGCTGACGCACCCATCTTCTGCGACAACACAAGTGCTATTTCAATCACACAAAATCTTGTGCTGCATTCACGAACCAAGCACATCGACATTCGGCACCATTTCATAAGAGATCACGTGCTCAAGAAGGACGTCAGGCTGTAATATGTCTCAATAGAACATCAAGTTGCTGATATTTTCACCAAGCCACTGCCTGACGCTAAGTTTCTTAATTTACAAACATTCTTGGTCTCTTAGAACTGCTATAATCTGTTGAGTGCAGGTGATAAAGGAGCTGCTAAGCTTAGGGGGAACCTCCAGCTTAGGGGACCCTTCAGCTTTGGGAAGCCTCAGCTTAGGGAACCTTCAGATCAGATATAATAAGCTATAAGTCACTGAATCTGCATGAGCTGGACCATTCAGATTACGCACATATACAGCTGATGTTTATCCAGAGCTTAGCTGATATATTAAATAAACGGTTGCGATTTATTTTCTTTGAACGGTGGATCTTTTTCTTTTCTTTGCTTATCTAAAATTTAACAACTGTCTTTTTAATTCAAAACCCGCCTATAGATGCTCGACACATGCTGTGTCAGAGAGCACATCACACGCAACCTACATTTTCTCTCACTGTTTCAAATTCCTCTTTACACTCTATTGTCTCTAACCTTTCGATTACTTTGCAAATTCTCGCTTTTATATTCTCTTTTCAGATATCTTCTCCAGCGGTGTTTGTTGGGGAGATGAAGAAATTTGGGGACGCAGAGAGGGCAGAAGCAACCAAGGATAAACAGTTGGAGGATATGCGCCCCAGAACTGCAGATGTTAGTTACCCAGCAGTGAAGCGCAGAAAGAAGACAGTGGGAAGAGCATTGGTGAATCAGTGTATGAATTTGGTTGTTCATCCCTCGGTACAGATTTCAGTGGTTATTCCTGACTTAGTGTTTAAAACTTTTCAGCACAGCCAGCGTATTGAACGATTTTGTGGGTTTTTTGAGGAAGACTCTCACACAGCTTCGATACGTAACCAGACTGATGCTTAGATCAGAGACTTAGTTTACAATCTTAGTCTCGAGCAACTGAAATCTCAAGAGCTGTTACATTCTTTCAAGTCCGAATTCAATCAGGGAATGATGTTTCTCAAGCTTAGTGTTGAAGATACACGTAAGTCACATCTTTCGCTGATACGTACGTAGAGGTGACAGTACTTGGACTTGATAAAGAGCCGTGAAAAAGATCAAGCTGAAATTTCTTCAGAGATTACATCGACAAGGATGTTACAACTTTATGAGGCATGGAAATCATCGTCTGAAGTTAACTCAAGCCTCGCCTCCCTCAGCTCTCAGTTCGCAGAACTAGTTGCTCATATTAAAAGGGCTGGTGGTGTCAAAAATGGGGAAGTTAGTAGCAGTAGCAGAAAAAGGGGAAGGTAGCAGCAGCAGCAAACACATATAGTTCTGAGAAATGATTTTGAGATTAGATTTCAGTTCTTGTACTTAGAAAATTCCATTGATTTATAAAATGAGAAATTTTGTTCTCAATATAGCTGCTAAATTTTGTCATCGCCAAAAAGGGAGAAATTGTTAAGAATAAAATTTAAGCTTTGATGATAAGAAATACAAGAACTCGAACAGATTACAGCAGTGTGATGAAGAGCTGAACAGAACAGCTTAGGACGTCACAGACCAGCTCAGAGCATGTCAATCAGCTAAGAGAGTGCAGATCAGATTAGAACGACGCATATCAGCTCCAATCATGTCTAAAAGTTTACGAAGACACATTTCAGCTTAGAGAAAACAGAACAATTTACAGCGTAGCTACTCAGCTCAAGACGACGCAGATCAGCTCAGAGAAAGTCGAACAGCTCAGGACATCGGATTTCAGCTTAAAGCAAGTAGATCAGTTCAAAGAGTCACGATTCAGCTCAGAGCAAGACGGTCAGCTTAGAGAGTCGTGACTCAGCTAAGAACAAGCAGATCAGCTTAGAGCATCGCCTTTCAGTTCAGGACAAGCAGAACAGATTAGAGTGACATGGAACATATCATATTGGAGCTTCGAAATCAGAACAATGCTTAGAGAAGGAATTAGCTTAGAGAAGATTCAGATCGGAGCTTCGTACAGAGAATAGATTACAAAATATAGCGCAGAAAACAGCTTAGAGCAAAGATAACGCAGAAAACAGCTTAGAGCGAAGATAGCACACAAAACAGCTTAAAACAGAAACAGCACAGAGAACATTTCAGAGCTCAATAACAGCGTTCAGTTTATAGCATATAAGATTTCAGATCAGAGCGTGAAGAGATAAGTCTCAGGTCAGTACCTATATTATCAGTTTACAGGATAGCTTAGAGGAACGCTTTCCAGATCAGATCTATATTGAATATCAGATCAGACCTGGAAGATTTCAATTCAATGAAGAACAGCTCAGATAGTTTTGGATCAGATCACAAGAGCAGATTACATTTTTTCACGTAACAGCTCAGAGCTGACAAGCTCTCAGATCACGTCTACATAGAACAGCTTAGAGTGTACAGTCATCAGTTTAGACGTGAATCTATCATATCAGATCAGATCAATCATGTGCTTAATTACTGCTAAATTACCGGATGCTATTTCTGGACCTAACGGTATCATTCCTATGATTATCGTATAAAGAAAGGCAAGTTCTTCAAAGATGGAAAGAATATCAACTAGCCAGTACCGCAAATAGTTTGAAGATTTATAGAGCTAGATATCTCTATATAAAGAACGATGAACAGAAGCAACTACAGAACTTTGAAACAACCTTGAACCCAAAAATTCTGCAAACACTCACGAACAACCTCTACGCGATATACTATTGCGCTGCACAAATCATTTCGTGAACAGAAAGACTACTGTTCATCATCTTCTTTGTTACAACCTTGATCCCAAGATCATTAATTCATCCATTTGAGTTGTAACCACTCTGTAGCCTTTTTTATTCACTGTGAATCATAAACAGAGTGTATAGAGCATGTGCAAGCTGAAACAGCTTAGAAGAAAACATTGTATTTGCAGAATAGATCAAGAGTCAGTTTCTGTCGTAGAAGTACTAGGAGTTCTTGCAGCTTGCGGGCTATCGGATCGGGCAACAACAGGAGCTGCTGTAATCAAATCTTCTAATGGAATCCTTCCTGTACAAGGAAGAAGGAGAGACGTAGGAGTTTAAGCTCCGAACTTCCATAAACAAACTCTTGTCCCTTTTACTTTACTGCATTGAGTTTATTATTACAGCTTTCAGTTTTATATATCTATTCACTGTTCAATCGAGTTCATTCCGCACAAATATTTGTTACTCGAGAGACGGTAGCGCACTGAGATCCTCAATGCTGGTAACTCAGCTTAGAGGTAAGCCGAGGGATTTAAAAATCTTTTTGAAAAGAGTTTTGTGAAAAATTGTGAAGGATTCCATTCAACCCCCGCCCACCCCCACTCCCCCCCCCCACCGAACTCCCGAGCTGGTATTTAACTCTATTTTCGATCCAACAGCAGTCAATTGATAACTCAGCTGACTTTCCAATATAGTTGTAAAGCACAAATTTTTCACTTAGATACCCAAATTTTTGGTAAGAAAATATAATTAATATTCATTAATATTTCCATACATATCACTACATACCATATAACACAAATAGATACTCAAATATCTTAAAATACCTAAATTGGACCAAATATTTATTTGGCTTCTTGGATACCAATTTGGTAAGAAAAAAAGATAAACTTTTATAGTCGCTGCACTACGAAGTCTAATTCTGTTTTTTTTGTTAGGAAAGGATCAGATCACTGCGCGACATCTAAAACCATTTCAGTAGCGCGCAATCTGATTGAGAATAAAAAAGAGAGGAGTTGCAATAAATCCGGTTCTTGAAAGGGTTTGAGCACCGAGAGTACATCGGGTCTGGTCTGACAAAACAATGCGGAGGTAACCAAAAGTACTCCCTGAAAATTTAAAATTGATTAAAAACAGTTTAGAAAATATATATGCAGTTCAGATAAGCAGTTGTAACACCCAGAAAATCCTAATTACGTAGAAATGAGTGCATGACAAGGGAGAAAATTATTTTAGAAAATTACATGTCATTTTATGTGATTTATTTATAATTTATTGTTGTATGATATGTATGTTCTGTTTTTAACCTATTGAGTTATGGACGCGCGGAAGAGACTAGGGACGACCGAGAAGAAAATAATTTGAGATTTTTAAGTCCTTAGTTTTAAAGAACAAATTTATTATTATTAAACAGCAATTTCCGAAACTTGGGGTTTTCATGATTATTTTTTAGGGGAAACCGTTTTTCGCCTATACGGGCTATTTTAATGGACTTTATTGTATTTTAAAATTGGGGAGACCTTTTATTTCGAAAATTAGAGATTTTAAAGAATGGATTAGAGTTTTGATTAACATGGTAACTTAGTGGAGGGTTAAGATTGTAAAACTCCTTTTTATTTTCTTAATTAAACATGAGGGGTCATTTTTGTCACCACCCATTCTTTCAAACACAAAATTTTGTAACTAGCCTTCACTCCTCCTCCTTAGAGCCGTCCCCTCCTCCTCCATCACACCCCATCGACTTTTGCAAAATTTTTGGTGATTCAAAGGCGGTCTTGTCCCGATCTCGCGTCCTACACGTCGGTAACTCGCAGGCATGTCATATCTCTCCTTTTCTCACCATTTAAATCATAGTATACTGTTTTTTTAAAAATATGTGCATGCTTTTTATGTGAATCGATTAGATCTATGTTTTTTGTTTGGGATCCATGCATGCATCACGATTTTAACACGTATTTGATTATTTTCTTGTGAAGCTTCGATCATGGGCGGTTCATGGGGCTAGGGTTTGGTCCAAGGGTGGTCCATATAGTTATTCCATCGAATTAGGATCACGTAGGTCCAAACGGGAAGCGATTTTGTCAAGGAATGAATTAGTTATGAATTTTATTATCAGCAAGTGTCCTGACTTGTCGTCTGTGCGCGACAGTAGAGTTGTTGGGTCGGGTAAGTCGCTCTATATGGTCTGTGTGGTCAAAGTTCATTTCATGAGATATATCATTTAGTTAGGGTCATGTAGGTCCAAACATGAAACAATTTGGTCGAGTAACGAATTAGTTATGAATTTTATGGCTAGCATGTGTCCTGGTTGCAGTCCGCACGCGGGCAGTGGGCTTGCGGGCGTCAGGTTGGTCACGACCTGAATCTTGTTTGAGTCTCGTTTATTCCATTTACTAGTATATTAATTTAGGGTTATGTGGGTTGAAACAAGGAGTGATTTGGTTAAAAATGGATTTTTAATTATTTTTATCGTTTTATCGCTCGAAGTGAGCCTCGTCGGGTCATTTTTGTGAAAATTAAGATTTCGAGTCTTAGGGGTTGTCAAAGTTCATGGATGACTTTATTTGATGTTTTAAGCATATTTTAAGATGTTTTACAGCATTTTTATAATTTATTTGATTTATGGGATTTTTGTCAAATTTTAATGTTTGATTTAAAGTGAAGGAGCGAATATTTTATAAACTTTTTAAAATTCAATTTTGAAGTTATGGGTCAAGTCATGGTTAGGGTTAAGTTTCATTTTGAGGTTAAGTCTAGGCTTTTGGGCTTAGAGTTAGTGGGCCAAGCACCTGAACCAGTCCTTGACCGGAGTATAAAATGTAGAAGCCCGTGAATATATATTTAATTATATATATAGTATTCTATGTATGATAATATTTTAAATGAAAGAATTAAAATATATTGACGGGCTAAGCTTTTAAATTTCATGATTTTAAGAAATGCATGCATGATGAGATTTTATGAAACGTTTAAGGCATGTTCTTTTTTTTGAGAAAAAACCCGAGGGATTGAAGTGACTTGTGGCAAAATTCAATGATGGGATCTAGGCGGGTATTCGGGCCTGGGGATCCCCTGTTTTAATGTATTATGAGCCTATGGATCCATGTGATCACGACATGGTGAAGTGGCATAGGAGGTGCTTGGGATCCCGAGGTAAAGTCGGGTGAACCGCACCGCCACGTAGGTTGGTTCTTTCAATTGATCAAGCATACGCTCGCTCACATTTGACTGATACGACTCATACGTTTTTATGTTACGTTACGTCATGCCTTATGTGTGCTATATGATTATGATACGTTATGATATGTTACGAATCATGTTTTACAACCATCCATACATGCATGATTTAACGTATTTTATATCACGTATGTGCTTGTATATGATTTTATTATATGTACTTTGTTATTTAAAAGATTTGCTGAGCCTCTAGGCTAACTAGGTTTAAATGGTGCATGTGATGACCCTGTGGATTTTATCCCGACTGACGGTGAGGACCTCTGAGCGCCTGTTACAGCAGTACCCCATGACCACTATGTTGTCTTTACTTACATTATGATACACTTTTCGGACATTTTATTTACATGTTCCGTTTCCGCAACTTTTTCATACTCTGATTTTTAAACAGCATTGGTGATTTGACGTTTTAAGATATTCATTTATTTATGTTTTAAGAGATGTTGAGAAATGTTTTAAATGGAACGAGCTATACTTTTTAGTTTATTTATTCCGCACATGATTTTTAAAAAAAATTCTAGAGTACGGTTGTGAGACCTGGAATTATTAATTACGATTGATTGTTGGGATTGATCGGTTGTTTAGAGATTTTGTGGTTGAGAATCTCTGTTTCGATGTGGAGTTGTAGTTTTTGGGTCGATTTCCCTACTTAGAACAATTCTGGAGATTTTCTTATTTTGGGTTTAGAGGTATCTGCTGGTAGCAGATTTGATGACGTCATGCTATATGTTGGCATCGAAATCGCTGACGTAAGCTTTGCTTTTGGTAGTTTAGCGCGTTTTGTATCGCGGGGGATTGATACGCTATCGTATTGAGGTTGGCAAGGTCTGTCAGCAGGTGTTGTTGTTAGCGTAATGTTGTGCGAGATCTGGTGACAGCAACGCTTACGTGGATTTCAGTAGGAGCACGCTATAGGATTTCGAAACGGTGACGTTTTGGAAAGCAACGGTTGATTTATATCTGTCAGCAGATAGTTCCTGTAGCGGGTATAAGACGTCGTCGTTTGGGTTAGTAGAGGCGACGTCGTTTTGAGAAACCAGTCGATGGTTTAGGTGACCTGCTGATTTCAGATATGCTGACGTGCGCTATGCGACGTCGTATGAGTTAGTTGCGACGCTGCGTTTCAATGCTGCGACTGGTCTCAGTTGTGAACAGTATTGTGCGTTGTTTCTTTCCTGCGACTGGATGTTCAGCTATTGGCAGAAAAGATTACGTCACTTATGCGACGTCGTTTGGTTAAGTTATTGTGACGCCGTTTTGATTTGTATTAGAGGGCCTTTGCTATCGTTGCTGCTGGCAGCAGCAGGTTTGTTGTTGAGGAGAATGAGTCGACTGATTGTGTCGGTGGATTGTTTTTAAGATTTCAGCAGCTGTGAGATTTATATAAAGGAAGACTTGGTTTTCGATTGAGATACCAGTTCCCATACTTAGCAAATAATTCTTATCTTCGTTCTCTGTTTTTCAAACCCTCGACTACTATTCACCGTGAGCTTCTCCGGTAGATTCCCGTCGACTCCGGCCACCGTTTTTCACGTTCAAGGTAGCGTTGGACTCCTCTTGGAAAGCTCTTTCATCTCGTACCCATTTTGGAAGCTATAGTTGGCTGAATCGAAAGCACGAAGTTACTGTTTTTATTCGCGCGTTGCGTGGTTGCAGGTAGCCTTTCGATTTTACGTTGGGATCTTGTTCTTGGCGTCGTTTTAAGCTTCCTGTTAGTTGGTTGGGTAGGGTTGAAGGCTAGTTTGTGTTTATAAATTTCCAGCCATGAGTTGTAGTGGTTGGCTCTGAGATTGGTTGCAATTCCCTGAAATCTGTGTACCGTGTATTTTGACAGATTGTGCAGGCTGTGATTTGCTATGTTCCTTGAGGAAATTAAGGTACGGGTTGAGCTTGTAAATGCAGCGTAGGCATGGCTTGGATAAAATGGTAGTTGCTGGTTTGTTGGCTGCCGTGTGTTGATGCTTTGTGAGGCACTGTTTTTATGAGATGGCTGTGTTTATTGTGTTGTGCATTGGCTGTTGCGCATATGATTATGCTTTTTATTGTCCAGCATGTTGCATGCACATATTAGCATCTCACTTCAGCTTTTGCAGCCATTGCTTCGTTGTTCTTGCTCTGTTTCTTACCAGGATGCGAGGGCGAGCGGCAATACCGCACTGTCATCTCCCTGGCGGGGTTATGTTAGCCCCTATGCGCCGAGTGGTTAACTACCACAGTTCATAGGTTGAGCAACCGCAGGTCGAGTTGTTTGTTGCATCTGGTATTCGGGTGTTGTGTCCCGGCGAGTGGCTCATTACCACACTTGGAACACACCCAGTGGCCACCGTTGTTGCCGATTCAGTTGAGCTGTACTTTGAGTCCTTGACTTCCTTTTCGGTTGGAGTCGTTCGTTGTTGTCCAGCATCTCATGCATAGCATCTGCATTTTATTCTTGCTGTTTATTGCTGATTTATAGTTGCTCTCCGTACTGGGGTTTGACCCCATGTCCCTCTGGGGCTTGGTTTGTTTGTTGCCTGTTGTGTTGTCCAGGTCATACAGCTGGTCGAGGAGGTAACCCAGCTGGCGGTGCCCCAGGAGGTGGTTGAGTGTCCCAGTAGCGTATAGCATATATATATATATATATGTATCAGTCTAGTAGCCGGGGAGATGCCCTATGCTTTGTTGTTGTATTCTGATGTGGAGTCTGATACTTTTATTTGTATTGATGCTATACTTGCTTTTGTTGGGTTGTAAACTGGGAACTTATTTTGAGTATTGTTCTATTTTAAATTATATGTTTTAAACCGTCGGGCCTAAAAGCGAAAATTTTACCCACTTTTTGATAAGCTTCCGCATGTGTTTGGGTTGTTACTCGGTTGTGAGCACGAGGCCTGACATTTTTTGTATCAGAGCTTAAGCTGGGATATGCTCAGTTTCTTTGATTTCACTTGAGTCTAGGCATAGTGTTGTGTGTTGCATGTGCTTGACTTATGTGACTTACGTGCTGCATATGTATGTTATATGTTTTCTATGCTGTATCTGTTCTGTTTTTCCTTATCCTGTTGAGTGTATTTTAGATGCCGCCTAGACGTCGTGGTAGAGGTAGGGGGCAGTTCCAGGAGTCAGGAGGTCAGAACGAGGATCAGTATAGTGCTCCTAGTCATACTCATGAGAGTAGCGAAGAAGAGGAAGCAGAGGCTCCGCCGGCTCCGGTGGAGAGGATGGATGTGGTTATAGCCCGGTTTCAGAGGATGAACCCTCCTGTTTTTAATGGCGATGAGTCGAGTGAGGATTCTGATTCGTGGCTCCATAACGTCATTCATCTTTTTGATAGGGCTCAGTATGACGATGAACTCCGGTTGAGGTTAGTCACCTTGTAAGGAAGGCCGCAGAGCGCTGGTGGCGAGGCGCGTCTAGTACCTTAGTGGAGACTGGAGTTGGTATCACTTGGGGCAGTTTCTGTGAGACCTTCAGGCAGGAGTATATCCCCGATTTGTATGTGGTTGCCCGTGAGCGGGAGTTTGAGTTTTTGGAGCAGGGCTCGATGACTGTGCACGAGTATGCTCGCAAGTTTTCTGCGTTGTTGGCTTATGTTCCGCATGTTGCTGGCCGGGAGAGGGCCAAGAGTACCAGATTCATGGAGGGCTTGAATGATGAGTTGTACCAGAGTGTTTTGACGAGCAAGCCCAAGTCGTATGCTGAGGCCGTTGATAGTGCTATCAACATTGAGGAGGGCATGAGGAGCCATCGTACGCGTAGAGCGCAGGTAGCGCAGGCATTGCAGGGCGGTAGACCTGTTGGTCAGGGAGCTCAGTCGTCTCAGAGTTCTCAGTCCACTCATTATCCCCAGCAGCAGCAGCAGCAGGTGGCTCAGCAGTCCGTCCGCCAGAGGTTTCGACCCCGCGGTCAGCAATTCAAGAAAAAGTCTGGTTCAGGGTCTTCCGATTCAGTCAGTTCGAGTAGCAGTGGTTCTCGGACTGAGTTTTGTGGCTTTTACGGTGGAAAGCATCCTTCCACGCAGTGTGTAGGTGTGCAGGGCTCCTGCAACCTTTGTGGTCAGTACGGGCATTTTGCGAGAGTGTGTCCGTCAGCTGGATCACAGCAGACCGTGGCCCAGCCTCAGGGCCGTGGAGGTTAGTCTAGGGGCCGTTCTCAGCAGTTTCAGCTGCCCCTTTTGGGTGAGACTCCGTTTAGACCATTTCAGCAGCCTGGCCCTTCATGCTTTGGGCAGTCATCTCAGCCTTTCTTCCCAGGACCCCAGCATGCCCAGGTTAACGCCATCACGAGGGAGCAGGCCGAGGAGACACCGAGCCGAGTGATTGGAGGTACGTGTCTTGTCTTTGACTTTCCTGCTCGTGTGTTGTTTGACACCGGTGCATCACATTCGTTTATTTCTGATTCGTTTCTTGTTGAGCATGGTCTGTGTACCGTTCCTTTGCGTGATGTCGTGTTTGTTTCTACCCCTGGTGGTGTGAGCCTGTTCTCCCAGGAGGTTTTGTTGAATGGTGTGTTGCGGTTTGGTGAGCATGTCTTGTTAGCGAACTTGATCCGTTTGATGCTTTGGGATTTCGATTGCATAGTTGGGATGGATGTGTTGTCCAACTATAGGGCCTCCGTGGATTGCTTCCATGGGATTGTGCGCTTTAGGCCTTTGTCTGGCGAGAAGTGGGACTTCTACGGCCAGGATTCGCGATCGAAGATTCCGTTGGTTTCCGCGATGGAGATGTTTAGCTTGTTGTCTTTGGGGAATGCTGGCTTTATGATCTATGCTTTGGATGCGTCTTCTTCTTCCAGTGTTCCGCCTAGTGACGTTCCCGTGGTGCGACACTTCCCCGACGTGTTTCCGGAGGAGATCCTGGTTTTCCTCTGAGGCGGGAGATAGACTTCAGCATAGAGCTGGTGCCTAGCACAGCTCCAATTTCACGTGCTCCGTATCTTCTGGCGCCTGCGGAGTTGAGTAGAACTCAAGGTACGTTAGATGATTTGCTGGAGAAAGGTTTTATTCGCCCTAGTATGTCACCGTGGGGAGCGTCCATATTGTTTGTGAAGAAGAAGGATGGCTCAATGCGGATGTGCATTGATTTTCGCCAGTTGAATAAAGCCACTGTCAAGAACAAGTTTACTCGAAGACTCCGAGGGAGCACAAGGAGCACTTGGAAATGGTTCTTCAGAGGTTGAGAGAGCAGCAGTTGTATGCGAAGTTTTCCAAGTGCGAGTTTTGGTTGGATCGCGTTGTATTTCTGGGTCATGTTATTTCGACGAATGGCATTTCTGTGGATCCCAGTAAAGTGGATGTTGTTTTGAACTGGGAGCGACCGAGAAATGTGTCTGAGATTCGCAGTTTCTTAGGTCTGGCTGGCTATTATCATCGCTTCATTGAGGGATTCTCTAGTATAACAAAGCCGATGATCCAGTTGACCCAGAAAGATAGCGGTTTGTTTGGACTAAGCAGTGTGAGAATGCGTTTCAGCTGCTCAAGGAAAAGTTGACTACTGCACCTGTGTTGGCTCTGCCGTCCGGTTCAGGTGGTTTCGTTGTTTGTTCTGACGCTTCGCTCAATGGATTGGGTTGTGTGTTGATGCAGAATGGTAGATTCATTGCGTATGCCTCGCGGCAGTTGAAACCGCACGAGACTCGTTACCCAGTTCATGATTTGGAGTTAGCAGCGGTGGTCTTTGCGTTAAAGATCTGGCGTCACTACCTGTATGGCGAGCAGTTTGTGGTGTACTCCGACCACAAGAGTTTGCAGTATCTGTTTTCGCAGCCTGACTTGAACATGAGACAGCGTAGGTGGATGGAGCTGCTTAAGGACTTTGATTGTGAGATTAAATACCAGCCTGGGAAGTCGAACGTAGTGGATGATGCTTTGAGCAGGAAGGCTAGTGAGATGCTTGCCTCGTTGTACATCTCCAAGGACCAAGAGAATCTTAACACTACGGGTTGGAGATTTTACCCGGCTGAGGATTGTGTGATGGTTTCATCGTTCCAAGTGGAAACGCAGATTGTTTCCAGCATTCGAGCAGCTCAGAGGACCGATCCGTCTATCCACGAGTTGAAGATGAAAGTCATGGCTGGCGAACTTGAGGATTATTCTGTCTCTTCCGATGGTTGCTTGAGGTTTCGTGGCAGGTTGGTTGTGCCCAATTTGATTGATTTGAAGGAGGAGATCCTTCGTGAGGCGCATTGCAGTAGACATAGTGTTCATCCTGGTGCACGGAAGATGTACCATGCTTTGAAGCCGTACTTTTGGTGGGCTGGCCTGAAGAGTGACGTTGCTGGTTTCGTTGCTCGTTGTTTGAATTTCCAGATGGTAAAGGCCGAAAGGATGAGACCCGGTGGTCTGTTGCAGAGTTTAGAGGTGCCCCAATGGAATTGGGAGCACATTGCTATGGATTTCGTGACGCATCTGCCTCGTTCCAGCCGAGGATGCGATTCTATTTGGGTAGTTGTAGATCGTTTGTCGAAGTCTGCACACTTCATTCCCTATGGTATGACCTTCTCGTTGAAGAAGATGGAGAAGCTGTACGTTGATTTTGTTGTTAGATTGCACGGTGTGCCCATTTCGATCGTTTCCGACCGAGATCCGAGGTTTACTTCCAGGTTTTGGAAGAGTTTGCAAACAGCTATGGGAACCAGATTGGCGATGAGTACCGCGTATCACCCCCAGACAGATGGCCAATCTGAGCGAACTATCCAGACGTTGGAGGATATGTTGCGTGCTGTTGTGTTGGATTTCGGAGGTAGCTGGAAAGACGCGTTGTCTTTGGTCGAATTTTCGTATAATAACAGCTACCAAGTGACGATTGGTATGGCGCCTTTTGAGGCTTTGTATGGCAGGAAGTGCAGATCGCCAGTTTGTTGGGAAGAAGTGGGGGAGAAGCAGCTATCTGCCCCAGACTTTGTGCAGCAAATGAAAGATCATGTCGATCTAATTAGACAGCGGATGAAAGCTGCCCAGGATCGCCAAGCCAGTTATGCGAATAAGAGGCGTCGACCTCTTGAGTTTCAGGTTGGTGATCGTGTATTTCTCAAGGTTTCTCCATTTCGTAGTGTGATGCGCTTTGGACGCAAGGGAAAGTTAGCCCCTCGTTACGTTGGTCCGTATGAGATTGTCGAGAGGATTGGCCCTTTAGCGTATCGGTTGTTGTTGCCGTTAGAGTTGTCCTCTCTTCACGATGTGTTCCATGTGTCGATGTTGAGGAAGTATGAGCCAGATCCGTCTCATGTGCTTGAAACTGACGAGGTAGAGCTAGATCAGTCGTTGAGCTATCAGGAGTATCCTTTGCAGATCCTTGGCAGAAAAGAGAAACAGCTGAGGAATAAGACCATTCCGCTAGTAATGGTGCAATGGAGCAAGCATGGAAGGGAATAAGCTACTTGGGAACTGGAAGAAAAGATGCAGTGCGAGTGGCCGCATCTGTTTGAGTAGCTGTTGAGCTAGATTATCCAGTAGCTTGTAGTTTTGCTGTATTCCTTCCCTAGATGTTGTAAATTGTTTGCTCAGTTATCTTGAACTCTTGGGCCTTGTGTTGGGCGAGTTCTGGTGTTAGTTTTTAGTTTCTATTCTGGTCTCTGCTGTTGTTATGTTGATTCAAAATTGTTGTTTGATTTCGGAGACGAAATACTTTTTAGTGGGGGAGAGTTGTGAGACCTGGAATTATTAATTACGATTGATTGTTGGGATTGATCGGTTGTTTAGAGATTTTGTGGTTGAGAATCTCTGTTTCGATGTGGAGTTGTAGTTTTTGGGTCGATTTCCCTCCTTAGAACAATTCTAGAGATTTTCGTATTTTGGGTTTAGAGGTATCTGCTGGTAGCAGATTTGATGACGTCATGCTATATGTTGGCATCGAAGTCGCTGACGTAAGCTTTGATGTTGGTAGTTTAGCGCGTTTTGTATCGCGGGGGATTGATACGCTATCGTATTGAGGTTGGCAAGGTCTGTCAGCAGGTGTTGTTGTTAGCGTAACGTTGTGCGAGATCTGGTGACAGCAACGCTTACGTGGATTTCAGCAGGAGCGCGCTATAGGATTTCGAAACAGTGACGTTTTGGAAAGCAACGATTGATTTATATCTGTCAGCAGATAGTTCCTGTAGCGGGTATAAGACGTCGTCGTTTGGGTTAGTAGAGGCGACGTCGTTTTGAGAAACCAGTCGATGGTTTAGGTGACCTGCTGATTTCAGATATGCTGACGTGCGCTATGCGACGTCGTTTGAGTTAGTTGCGACACTGCGTTTCGATGCTGCGACTGGTCTCAGTTGTGAACAGTGTTGTGCGTTGTTTCTTTCCTGCGACTGGATGTTCAGCTGTTGGCAGAAAAGATTACGTCACTTATGCGACGTCATTTGGTTAAGTTATTGCGACGCCGTTTTGATTTGTATTAGAGGGCATTTGCTATCGTTGTTGCTGGCAGCAGCAGGTTTGTTGTTGAGGAGAATGAGTCGACTGATTTTGTCGGTGGATTGTTTTTAAGATTTCAGCAGCTGTGAGATTTATATATAGGAATACTTGGTCTTTGATTGAGATACCAGTTCTCATACTTAGCAAATAATTCTTATCTTCGTTCTCTGTTTTTCAAACCCTCGACTACTATTCACCGTGAGCTTCTCCGGTAGATTCCCGTCGACTCCGGCCACCGTTTTTCACGTTCAAGGTAGCGTTGGACTCCTCTTGGAAAGCTCTTTCATCTCGTACCCATTTTGGAAGCTATAGTTGGCTGAGTCGAAAGCACGAAGTTACTGTTGTTATTCGCACGTTACGTGGTTGCAGGTAGCCTTTCGATTTTACGTTGGGATCTTGTTCTTGGCATCGTTTTAAGCTTCCTGTTAGTTGGTTGGGTAGGGTTGAAGTCTAGTTTGTGTTTATAAATTTCCAGCCGTGAGTTGTAGTGGTTGGCTGTGAGATTGGTTGCAATTCCCTGAAATCTGTGTACCGTGTATTTTGACAGATTGTGCAGGTTGTGATTTGCTACGTTCCTTGAGGAAATTAAGGTACGGGTTGAGCTTGTAAATGCAGCGTAGGCATGGCTTGGATAAAATGGTAGTTGCTGTTTTGTTGGCTGCCGTGTGTTGATGCTTTGTGAGGCACTGTTTTTATGAGATGGCTGTGTTTATTGTGTTGTGCATTGGCTGTTGCGCATATGATTATGCTTGTTATTGTCCAGCATGTTGCATACACATATTAGCATCTCACTTCAGCTTTTGCAGCCATTGCTTCGTTGTTCTTGCTCTGTTTCTTACCAGGATGCGAGGGCGAGCGGCAATACCGCACTCTCATCTCCCT